>JANGFH010000250.1:13392-45778 GCA_025758715.1 Glaciozyma martinii | reverse complement strand
GGATGGGAGCTGATCGGGGTACTGCAGAGCGCCTTTCTTGCGGAGGAGCACCAGCTCGCTTCCAGCCTGCGTTCCGTCTGTAGGACGGTTCCTGCTCGCGGTCAACCAGTGCGCTCTCCTCGCTGCTCCTCTGGAACGTCGACACTGATGACTCTGGTCCAGTTCGCAGTTGGATCGACTCGACGGTATCATCGCTCGCGCCTACCGTACTCACCAACGGTGCGGAAGAACGGCACTTCGCAGCATCTTGCGAATGCCCAAAGCAGATCTCGCCCCCTCAATCTCGGCTTCTTTCGCTGTTCCGCGGTTGCTTTGGCACAGTTTACCACTGCGAAGATGCTGTATTAGCTCTCGCTCTCGCCTAACAACCAAGCTCCACTCCTTTCGCCGCCGCTCCTGCTCAGCTGCGACGCCGAAGTGCTGCGGAACCTCCTCTGCGTCTGCCCTCTTTTCACTGTCCCTTCTCATCTGCTGAGCCAGATACGGAGCCCGACAGCTTCTCTCCTTGGGGGGGGGATCGGCAGAGGACTCTCGGACGGAGGGCCCTTGACTTGCTGACGTCTGCTCGGTCTTTTTTTAGGCGTCTGACTCGGTCTTGCAGGCTTCTTCTTCTGCGACCTCTCTCGACTGCTCAAGAGCGTACACGCGCAGATCCAGCTTCAAGCGCACCTCGAGCGCGTCCAGTCGCGCTCGCTACGACCGATCCCCGGCCAACGCCTTTTCAACGGGGCCGTATCGACTCTCGATGCCCGGATCCGCTGCGCCTGGCTCCAGCTAGGTTTAATCCCTTGCTCTGCGTGGTTTTCTCCCGAGCTTCTCCGCTTGGCGAAAACAACTTTTGTTTCTCCCCCCGCAGTCCGCAGTTCGCTTTTGTGTACAGGGCGCGGGGGGGGGGGGGGGGGGGCAGATCGGGGGCAGAGGGAGCGAACTGGGGCAGCGACGTACTCAAACTCTTCTCTCCCTCCCCTCTCCTCAGCCAAACTTGAACAGCAACCAGGACAACAGTCAGTACAGCAGCAGCAGCCAACTCGCCACCACCAGCCATCGCTATCGCCCCCTCCCGCTCGACTTTTGAACGACGAGCAGGCTCCCCCCACTCTTTTCAGCTCAGCAAAACAACTCTTCCTCCTTCCCCATCGCCGCCCAACCCCAGTCACTCCTTCACCCACCACCACTACAGCCCAGAACGGACACGATGGCCGCCATCATTTCGTCCGCTCCCAAAAGCGCCGTCGAGCCCACGTTCTCCCTCCTCGATCCAGTCGCCCTCATCACTCCTACCCGCACCCTTCGCACCTTCACCCGCCCCCAGATCGCCTTCCTCATCTCCCAAGGGCACATCCTCACGATCCACCGCGGCCTCGTCTACCGGATGAACAAGTGGTTGGGCACTCACCCGGGAGGCGATCTGCCCGTCCTCCATTTCGTCGGCAGGGACTCGACGGACGAGATCGAGGCGTACCACCCCGTTTACGCGCTCAAGCAGATGAAGCACTACGTCGTTGCGCGCGTCGACGGAGCCGATTTCGACGACGACGACGTGGTCGGAGGAACGGGGTGGAAGCCGCTCGTACCGCCTGTTCACCTCGGCTGGCCGGGGACCGCAGCTTCGTACGCTGGAGTCGGATCGGTGGACGATTCCCTCGCGTTGATGGAGAAGTACGAGGCGGAGGGATACCCGTGCAGTGGGAGCGCGCCTGGGACGACGTTGCCGCACCTCAAGCCCGCCGACCTCGAGCCCGTGATGGTCGAGGGGATCGATCCGGTCGAGCAGCAGCGCCTCGCCGTTTCATGGCGCAAGTTTAGGCACGAGTTGTTGCAGGAGGAGGGCTTGTTCGACATGGCGCCGTGGGAGCTGTACAAGGCGACCATCTACCGCTGCTCGATGCTCTTTGCCTCCTTCCTCGGCTTCTACATGAACGCTACCGCCAAGTGTGGGTTCCCTTTCGCTCCTCTGCATTGGCTACCCAGCTGACGACCGAATCGCAGGGCACTACGCCGTCTCTGCCGTCTCGCTCGGGTTCTTCATGCACCAGATCATGTTCTGCGCTCGTACGTCCCTCTCTCGATCGATCACGCGTTCCCAGAACTTCCCAGCTGAACTTGTTGTTGCCTCTCGCAGACGACGCTGGCCACACTGAGATCACTGGCGACAGGTTCTGGGACCGCGCGATCGGAGCCGTCATGGCGTCCTGGGCGTCTGGGCTGAGTTTGGGCTGGTGGATCGACCAGCACGACGTTCACCACCGTGCGTTCCGCTTCTGCCCCCTCCTCCCGAGCAGCGCTGACGTCCGCTCCTGCACACAGTGATCCCCAACCACCCCGAGCACGATCCCGACATCCAACTCCTCCCCTTCTTCGCCTTCAACAACCGCTTCTTCAACAGCCTCTACTCGACCTTCCATGCGTGCATCATGCCGTTCGACAAGCCCACCCAGTTTCTCCTCCAGTACCAGCACGTCTTCTTCTACCCCGTCATGGTCTTTGCCCGCTTCTCCCTCTTCGGAAAGAGCTACGTCTACGTGCGTTCCTCCCTCTCCCCCCTCGTCGCACTCGCTAACTTCTTTCGCTCGCGCAGCTCACGACCAAGGCCAAGGCCGACGGCTTCCGCACGTTCGAGATGGTCGGCGTCGCCTTCTTCTGGGTCTGGTACACCCTCCTCCTCAAGAACATGGGGACTGGCCTCGATGGCTGGGTCACTCGTGTCGCCTACACGCTGCTCGTCCTCATTGCAGTCTGCCCGATCCACATCCAGGTGCGCTTCGCTTCCTTCCTCCCTTCCCGTCCTCCACCTTCCTCCCCTCGACCCTTCGAACCTCTCAACGCCAATCCTCCCTCGACCACTCAGCTAACGCGCGCACTCCACAGATCGTTCTCTCGCACTCGGCGCAGGATTCCGAGGACATGGGCGTCTACGAGTGCTTTGTTCACCGTCAGCTCAGGACGACGATGGACGTCGCGTGCCCCGAGTACCTCGATTTCGTGCACGGAGGACTCCAGATGCAGATCACCCACCATGTGCGTTCAGCTCGTTCAGCTCTCCTTCCGTCCACCGTAGTGTGGACCCTTCGGCGTCGATGGAGGATCCCTCGACATCAACGGCGGTCTCCTACGCTACAGAACAGCTCGACTGACGCTCCTCCCCCCACAGCTCTTCCCCCGCCTCTCTCGCCCCAACCTCCGCTTCGCCACTCAGCGCGTCAAGGCGTGGGCCAAGGTGAACAAGGTCGAGTTCAAGGAGAAGAACTTCCGGCAGGGCAACGAGCAGATGGTGAGCATGCTCGCCGACATTGCGGGTCAGTGTCGCGCGCTCCTTGCCACCGTCGATGAGGTCAAGAAGGGCCACATTGCGCTCGAGTAGGCGACGTAGTGGGCGCGTTGATGGACACTTCAGACTTCTTTCTCTCTCCCCCTCTCCCTCCTCCCTCCCTCATTTATCGATATCGTTATCGTCGAACTTGACCTCCCTCCACTCGCACGCCCTTGCCATTCCCCCCACTTATCGCATCGTCCCTGGCTGTGTTAGACCCTCCTCCGTTCGTCCTTTGTTTTTTCGCTGGGCCAGTTCCCTTTATAGTCTCATTCTCTCTCTTTGGCTTCATTTTTGGGTTGCATTGGGTGTTTATATCGTCTCCTCTGGCTGCGAGAGCGATTCCGAGAGAGGGAGAGTTGAGAACGCGTCTTGCGAAAGTCAAAGTCGCGCGCGTCTTCGCCTCCTTCCCTCGTCCCTCTCCCTCTCGCCCCAGAACACCCCAACCGGGGGCTTCTCCACTTTCCAATGAAGCCCTTCAAGCCTCCCTCGCGCTCCACCGCCCCTCGAGCACCCCTCTCCAAATCCACCGACACCAGCGGGTCAACCGAATCGACCTTCTCCTCCATCGGCAGTCCTGGGATCGCGGTGCAGCAAGCGGCGTTGAGGGAGGGACCGCAGTTGACGCAGGCGGTTAGGGCTCCCATGAGGTTCAGGCGGGAGAAGAGCAGTACGAGGGATATCGAGTGGGTCTTCAAATCGGTCAGTCCCTCTCTCTCGTCTCTCTCGCTTTTCGTTGCGGGGCTGGGTAGGGTGGAGGCTGGACGGGAGGAGTGAAGAAGGAGGGTACAGGGAGCTCAGGAGGGGAGAGCTGACGACGTGGTGCGCAGGTGTTCAAGAAGACGGCGTACAAGGGACGGCAGGAGGAGATCATGCAGGCAGCTCTACGAGGGTCCGACATCCTCGTCATCGCTCCTACAGGGATGGGGAAGAGCCTCTGCTTCCAAGTCCCCGCGATCGCAGACGACCACGGCTTGACGCTCGTCGTCTCGCCGTTGTTGTGTGAGTTTCCTTTCGCTCGTTTACGGTCGGATGGGAGCTGATGAGGGTTGGGAAAGCGCTCATGAAGGACCAGATTGAGGCGCTCAAGGTGCTGGGAGTTCCGGCGGCGATGCTGTCGAGCAAGACGAGTCAGGAGAAGCAAAAGGCCGTGAGTGCGTCTTCCTTGTCGAGGCGGAGGGGAGCTGATTCGAGTGGCAGATCTTGGACGACATGGAGTCTGGGCATCCGAAGAACCGGTTGCTTTACAGTGCGTTCTGGATCTGGGAGCGACGAGGGAGGAAGCTGACGAGGTTGCAGTTACGCCTGAACGACTCTCTGCGCCTGCGTTCAAGAAGCGGCTCGCCATCATTCATCGCCAGCGCGAACTGAACCGTCTCGTCGTCGACGAAGCTCACTGCATCAGCGAATGTGCGTTCCTCCCTTGCTCCTTCTCGATTCGCGAGCTGACCAGGTCGCGCAGGGGGTCACGACTTTCGGTCCGCTCGCCTCCCTCGCTCCTCGCTCCTCGCTGACCCTCCTCCCCAGACCCGACTACGCCAAGATTGGCAACTTTCGCGCTGACTTTCCCAAGGTCCCCATCATGGCGCTCACGGCCTCTGCGACTCCAAAAGTCCAAGACGACATGTGCGGTCATTCTTCCCCCTCCTCCATCCCCGCTGACCTCCCATCCCCAGTGTCTCCGAACTCGGACTCAACCTCGAATTCCTCATGAAGGTCGTCCACCCTTTCAACCGCATGAACCTCTTCTACGAAGTCCGTCCCTTCCCCTCTCCTCTCCCGCTCGACTAAACCCCAACCCAGGTCCGATACTTCTCCGAATCCTCCGCCGGTTCCTCGACCTACCGCCGCACCGACCTCCTAGCATTCATCACCAAGCTCTCGCGCGGAAGACCCGATGTCCCGCAGAGGCCCGTAGCGGGGATCGTGTATTGTCGCGCGAAGAAGACGTGTGATGAGCTCGCGACGTTCTTGAGGAGTAAGGGGGTTATGGCGGCGCCGTATCATCGGTGCGTTTGGTTTGGCGTGGGAGTGGAAGAGGGGCTGATGCGGGTGCACAGGGGGTTGAAGGATGCGGAGGCGGATTTGAATCAGAAGAGGTGGTTGGGGAATGATGGGCTTGCGGAGGAGGGGAAAGCGAGGGTGGATTGTATCGGTCAGTTTGCTCGTTCTCAAGATGGGGGATCGGGGACTGATTCTTGGGAATGCAGTGGCGACGATCGCGTTTGGGATGGGGATCGACAAGGTGCGTTTTTCCTTTTGCGCAAGGAGTGCTGAACTCTCGCTGATGCTTTCACGCAGGGTAACTGTCGCTACGTGATTCATTACGACATCCCTAAGTCCTTCGAAGGCTACTACCAAGGTCCGCCTTCTCCATCTCCCACTTCTGCTCCTCCCTGACGCCTTTCCCCCAGAAACCGGTCGCGCAGGTCGAGATGGTCACGCCGCTCGCTGCCTCCTCTACTACTCGGCCGAAGACAAGGCGCGCATCGAATCCCTCGTCGAAAAGTCGCACAACTCTCGTCAACGCAAGGGGGACCAAGGTCTCGGACTGATACCCTCGCAACGCGCTCCGGACTCGATCTCTGCCCTCCTCTCTTTCGCAGAGAACGTCAAGACCTGTCGGCACGTTTCAATCTGTGCGTTCTCCCTCTCTCGCTTCTGCAAGCACTGCTGAGACTTCTCTCGGCGCGCAGGTCGATATTTCGGCGAGAAGGCGCGTCCGACCGACGCGGCGAGGTACTGCGATCGGATGTGCGACGTCTGCAAGGATCCCGCGCGGACGAGGACGAGGAGGGACGAAGGACTCGTTACGCTCAGTTTTGCAGCGACGCAGGCGGTCGTGGCGCAGGAGGACGATTACGAGGAGCCGGATCAGGACGATTACTATGAGGGGGAGGGAGGGAGGGGAGAGAGTGAGGGGGAGGAGGGGAGGGTGGAGAGTGAGGGGGAGAAGAGGGAGGGGTTTAGGACGGCGGCGGTCGAGAGGGAGAGGGAGAGGGAGGTCGAGCGATCCAAGGGCAGTCGGTCGTCGAGTCCACCGAGGAAGAAGCGCAGGACGACTCCCCTCTTCCAGCGACGGACTTCGAGCAGCGACGACGGGATGGAGATTGTCGAACCGGCTCCGACGACGCATCAGACTAAGCGCAGGGAGGTGTCGATCACGATTGGGAGCAGTAGCGAGGAGGAGGACCTGCCGGATCTTAGGCAGAAGGAGAATCGTCCGTTGGCGGAACCGCCGCCGAGGGATCCGAGGAAGGAGGTGACGATCTACGCGAAGGAGACGGCGTCGCAGTCTGGGCTGGGGATCATCAAGAAGCGTGCGTTCTGTTTCTTGTGGCGGGGAAGGAGGGAGGCTGATCTTTCGTTCGCAGTTCCTGCGGTCAACATCATCGGTGGAGCTCAGCCGACGTTCAAGACGCCTTTCGCCGACCCGACTCGCAACGCCAGCTACCGTGAGTGTGGCAAGCTCAAAGGCCCCGACGAAACTGCCTGTGCGTCCCTTCCGCTCTCTTCCAAGGCTCTCGCCGACGCCGCTCCTCCAGCTTCCGTCGGCGAAGAGCTACCTAAGTTTGACGTCGTCCCCGCCATCTTCGACAAGAGGATTCACGTCACGCTGAGGAAGGAGGCGGTCGCTCATCTCGTCAAGCATCTCGGTCGCGCCTTCCTCTCCAAGTACGGCCAGCGCAGCTCGAAGAGCGAGGAGCGGATCTGGAAGGAGCTCAACGCGCAGGCAGCGACGCACGACCAGCGGTTCGTCCCCTCCTCGGCACCTCCTTTGGCGTCGACTGATTCCTCTCGCTGCAGACGCAAGATCCTCCTCACCGCCGCCATCGAGATCGAATCCGACGTCTTCTGGATGTCGACCACTCCTTCGGGCTTTCGAGCCATCTTCGCCGGTCGATCAAAGGCCGTCAAGGCGCTCATCTCCAAGGAGGATCCCTTGCCGGGAGGAGGTGGGGACGAGGTGGTCGAGGAGATGGTCAAGGCCGTTCGTAGGGCGATCAACTTCCTTGCGGCGCCCAAGTCGAAGAAGGTCGCAAAGAGGAAGGCCGAGGAGGAGGAGGAGGAGGAGGAGGAGGAGGAGGAGGAGGATTGAGGGTGGGCTTGATTTCTTGGGCAGTGTCATACCTTTCGCAATTTCGCAACCTTGTCGTGCATCGCATCTTCTCTCGCTGAGACTTCGCTCCTACTTTCCAACAAACTGCTTCGTTCCACGAACCTACAACCCTAACCCAGGCCCTTCAGCGATGCGGCTCCCATTCCGTACGCCCTGCGTTGAGCGCGAGGTCAGCGACGTCGTAAGTTCTCCCCGCCCATTTCCTCAGAGCTCGTCGCCAGTAGCAAGGCGTCGCGTCGAATTAGCCTGCGGGAGCGGAGTTTGGGCGGAGGCTCGAGCTACCTGTCAAGGATCGGTCCTTCACGTCCGCAGGAAGGTGGACTCCTTCCTAAGACGCCAGGAAGGTACGAGTGTGACATGGGAGCAGTGGAGTGTCGCCGGCGTGGATCGAAGGCGAGCAGGAGAAGAGGGCACCTGGTGAGCAGCGATCCGTCAAGTTTCCTCTCATCGTCACGAAGAAGGGACACGCCGAGGCCAGTCTCGAGCAAGATTGGCTTCAAGAAGACTCGGGAGGGCAGAAAAGAGCAGTGAAAGAAAGGGAGCAGGACGGTTGAAGACCCGAGAGGCGAGTCGGTCGTTGATCGCGTCGTTTTGCAAACGGCGTCGAAGGCGTGGACTCTCTCGTCCACGCTTTTCTGGGGAGACTTAAGGCCTTCTACGTAGGCCAAAGTAGTCGCAGAACCTGGGAGCGAATCGTCAGCGATGATCGCGCTTCAACGAGGAGAGGAACGCACCCAGCTCGCGAGCGCGAAGCCAGTCGTCCAAAGCTACGCAGGGTGCTACACTGTAACGCACCTCCTCCTCAGTATCTGAACTCAACGAAAGTCAGCTCCCGAAGACCGACGCACCTAATCCTCGGCCCACCCAATCTTGAGCACCTCCTCCTAGACCTTGCGCACCAACTCCCCACTCTTCCCCTCCTCAAACTCGCACGCTCGCACCTCGTCCCTCCCCAGAGCTCCCATCACCCAATCCGCCACCTGCTCCCTCCTCTCGGGTCTCCCCACCCCCAATCGCACTCTGTAAAACTCCCTGCTCCCTAGCGCGCGTTCCAGCGATCGTACCCCGTTATGTCCCCGTGGTGAGCCACCGCGCTGGAGCTTGTGCGAGAGAGAAGGGAGGTCCAGGTCGTCTTGCAGCGTTAGGACGCGGTAGGTGGGGATCGGGCTCGGGAGGAACGCCGCTGTTGCTGAGAGGATTGGAGGGCCGGAAATGTTCATCAGTGCGCGGGGCTTGATGAAGAGCAGCTCCAGCGGGGGGAGAGTGAGGCCTTGGGAGTTGCAAGAGTGGGGAGGAGAGGGGAGGGTGATGAGAGTCGTGTAGGCGCGATGGGATTTGGAGAGGAGGAGGGTGGGGGATCCGCTGGCGCCTGGCGTGGAGGCGGCGAGGGTGGCGAGGTTGAGCAGGAGGAGTTGACCGATCTGCGCTCCGTTTGAACGCCTGTAAGCTCGAGCTGGCGACGACGAGGAGATGGGAACAAACCGAGTGTCGAGTGAGTGGGTGAGTGTAGTTGCCCAGCCCTGCGATTACCAGCCTGCGTGGTGCCATGGATACCATCCTTCCTGGAAGCAGAACCTGCTGCACACTCAGTCGCTGAGAGCTCGCGGCGAGGTGAGGGGAGGAGGTCAACCTACAATTCGGTCGAAACGCCTCTTGTCTTCGTTCCTCCCCGCTGGTTCTGCTCAAACTCTGCTCCGAACACACTCTGCTCGTAAAGTGACAAAAGGAACTGCTCGTTGTCCGTCCCCAGCGCTTTGCGCCGCCTCCCCCCTACCTAGGAGTGCACCCTTCCCACCCTTCGCGTGGGTCAAGGACGAACGCGTACTAGGGACGTGTCTCACCGCCTGACGTACGCCCTTGCACGTGCGAGTACAGCCTTCGAGACTCCTGGACCAGCCCCAGCGTCGAAGAGGGTCTCCCTCCTCCTCACCACGGTCGACTGAGGCCAGGATCATGCAGATCAGCCTCTCCCTCAACCTCATCCCCTTCTCCGCTTTCGTCCTCTTCCTCCTCATCAGCATCTCAACGCCAGTTCGAACCCAGTACCACTTCCTTTCGTACACTTTCAACGACCAGGTCGCGCTCAAAGTGGGGCTGTGGGGGAGCTGTACTTGGGATATCGACGGGGCGGGGAGCTACACGAACAAGAACTGCACGAGGAATGGTCTGGGAACGCAGTTGGGTGAGTGAGAAGGCTGTCGTGGACGGAAAGGACGAGCTGACGCCTTCGAACCGCAGACCTCTCCCTCCTCCCAGGCAGGAACGCATCCTCGCCAGTCCCCCTCGTCCTCGGCTCGACCAGCAACCATCTCATCATGTTTCCCATCGGTGAGCGACTCCTTCGCTGCGAGCTCCAAGGAGCTGACGACCTTCTCGCAGCGTCATCATTCGCCTTCGCAGCCACCATACTGGGTCCCTGCCTTCCTCTCCTCCTGCTTCCTACGGGAATCGTCTCCGGAGCTCTGGGGACTGCTGCTACCGTCCTCAGCCACAACGAGTGCGTCACCTCTCTCTCCCCCTCCCGCCATTCATCTGGTCCTCCTTCAGCCTCCCCTCTCCACCGCCGTACCTCCATCGCAAACACTAACCCAACGCACGCAGGTACAAATCTATCGACCGCCAGATCCACGCCGCCTTCCCCGACGTCAACGGCGGGACGAGCAACGCGCTGAAGATGGCGATCGCGGGGACGGTGTTTGCCTGGTTGACCATCGCCAGTGCCGGGAATGGGAGACGGGAGGATTAGATGCATAGGGGTGGTGGGGATTTGCTGGGATTTATATGGGTTTTCCGCCTCGCTGCGGTCGGAGGGGGACTGCTCGCTCGCACCTGGTTCCTCGGCTCAGCGCGTGCTTGACGTTCGATTCGCTACTTGATTCTCCGGCTTGTTCTCCTTCTCGCTCCAGAGAAGCTGCTGAGCACAGCTCCTCGTGGCTCAGCGCGCAAGTCTGCCTCAGGATCCCCTTCCGCTACCCCTTCGCAGGCTGCGCTCTTTCGTCTCGATTGCGTCGGGTTCTCTCACCTCCTCCAACCTTGCTCAGAGAGATGGTTCTGACTCGGGAGTTTGGACGCGAGGACGACGAAGAGCCAGAAGCGGATTGAACGTGCTGGAGCCCACTCTTTGGGAAGCCTCGCTCGCCCAACATTCCGCAGACAAGGCGCCTCAGCACCTCGCCGATACCCAGAGAGCAAGAGAGAGATCAACGGCATCGAGAGTAGTAAAGAGCACCAGCACTCCGGCATAGGGCAGTGTCGGACGCTCACAGTAAACGCGACCCCAGCCCCGCCTCCATCCTCAAGCAGTCCCCCACTCCACCTCTCCCCTCACGCACAGCAACCCAAAGCAGGCTACCGCAGCTCCAGAGTCCAGAATTTCCCAACAGCATTCCAAGCACCGCACGCTTACTTTTTGACCCTCCTCTCCTCCGCCTCCTCTTCGCCCCTCGCCAAAGCTCCTCCCACCACCGATAGGTTCCCCGAGGTAGTCCGTTGAAGCATGGAAGGAGGACCAGGATAAGTCCGATTCGCTCTCGACGGGGATGAGAACCTGCGCGCGGGGAGAAGGCTCAGCTTTCGGTCCAGCTCCGTCAAAGGTTCCCTCACCAAGCGAACCTCGAACCGTCCCCAAGTTCTCCTAATCTCCGGATCCAACAGCTCAGAATACTGTGAGGAGAAGAAGAGAGTCAGCAAGCAGCCGAACGCGAGAGCACTCGCAGCCGACTTACCTAGTGTCCTCCTCTCCAACCCGCCGACTCGCCCCCTCGCGCGACGACATCTTGAACCGCAAGTATGTCCCCGTGAATTGAAAGCTCACCACCGTTATTATGGAGGGGGAGAGAGTCAGCGAGGGTGGAAAGCGAGCAACCTCGTCGCCAACTCACCTAGTGTTCTCCTCCCCAACGCGTCCCTCGCTCGTTCAAACGTCGAAAAGCACCTGAATCCCCTTCACCTCGCACTCCTCCAACAGTTCCCTCCCTGCTTCGCTCCTCATGACGACTTGCTCCCTCAGCTCAAACCGCAAAAGTCGAAGCGACGAAAGCGCGACGATCCTCGCCGGCGGAGTGGCGCGAAGAAGGTCACGCAACGCGCTGAGGTCTTTTACAGCCGGGGCAATGCTTCCGAGAGTCAAGCTTTCCAAGGCGCTGGGGATCAGGGACAGGATGGAGCCGAGGTCGCGTGGGTTAATCGACAGGTCGGAGAGGTTGGCGCAGCCGCGGAAGAAAGGCTCGAGGGGTACAATATTGGCAGGGGAGGAGAGGCAGCGGAGGTGGGTGAGCTGATGAGGGATTCTGGTGAAAGAGGGGACATGGACCAGCTCGACCCGTGGCAGCCAGATGGAGAGGGAGGTGATGGAGGGGTGGAGGAGCGCGTTGAGGAATGGGGGAGTTGGAAGGCTGCCGAGTGAAAGACGGGTGAGGCTGAAAGGAAGGGGGTTAAAGGGAAGGGGGTTGAAGGGAAGATTCCTCTCGTCGAAGCGAACGACCGACAAGGAAGTAATCCCTGCGGAGCTCTGCCTCAGTCCAGTCATCGCGAGCAGGCAAAGCTGCACTTACCAGCCATCCCAGGAGAGTACAAAGCGTCCCAGGGCAGACTCGTGGAACGGAAGCTTTCCAGGCCCACGCACGCATTGATCACTCTCATCACCAGCTCGCTCGTCCACCCGCGTCCACCGAGGATAAGCTCGACCGTCTTCCATCGCCGGGCTCCGCCATGCTCGACAAATTACTCCATGCAAGCCGGATTCACGAGATAGACTCGTCTCCGCAGGAGCTCCTGCGCTGCGGCCCTCCAAGCGTGCGAAACGAGGGAAGCGGAGAGGAGGAAGTCGTAGCTGTCGCGGGGGACGCTCCAGATAAACGAAGGCCAGAGCGGGCCGAGTTCGAGAATCCGATAGAAGAGTTCGGGTGGGAGCGAGTGGACGGTGGCCATGGAGACTGAGGAAGCGGTGGGCAGAGGGAGAGGAGGGGGAGGACGACGGCAGGGAAGAGCTCTGCGCGGCGGTCAGCTGAGGCCTCGGGCGACGTTCAAAGGCGGTTGAGTTCACCAGATCGTGTACGGAAGCTTATCCAGCAGAGTCGGGCGTCCCCGTAGCAAAGTGTAGCCTGACGAGTGAGTGGTCGAGGGACAAGAGGAGAACGTCGCGCTTTGGTCTCTTGGTCTCCTCCGCTTCACCTCGTCTCTTGCGCTGCTGGATCCTCGAGTTGAGTACGCGCTTGCGATACGCCTGGGGAGCTCCGTTTCCTCTGGCGCCGTTGCTCTCGCTTGGACTGGCTGATGATCACCAGCAGAATACGTTCCTCATCCTCCCCAACTCTTCCTCACCCCAGCGATGGCCACCATCCACTCCCTCCCCGCCGAACTACTCTATCGTATCCTCGAATTCGGTTCGCCCTCGTTCACCGACCTGGAGGCGTGTAACGAACGAAACTCTTCCTCGCGCACGAGGTCAGGTCCTCCACTTCCCCAGGATGTATTCCCAGCGACATTTTTTTCCATCTTTCCGATCTCGTCCTCCACACGCTTCCCTCCCCTCCAATCCTCGCCGCCCTTCTCCGACCCTCTCTCCGGACCCTCAGACTCCTCGTCCGCCAAAACGAGCTCCTCCCACACCACATCACCGCCCTCACCAATGTCGCCCCCTACCTCACCACTCTCGACTTCCCTTCGTCGCTGGAAGAAACCGCCTTGCGCCCCTTCTTCGTCGCCTGCACGAGCCTCCACCACGTCCGACTGGAGCCAGGAGTCGCCGCCTGGGCCGTCCCTCTCCTCCCCAACGCTCTTCAAGAGCTCACGATCGAATGCATGGCTCGCTTCGACACCTCGGTCCTCGAAGTGACGCGGGAGATCCTGCAGTCGAACTGCTTCGCCGTGTCGAACCTCAAGATCCTTCGCTTCGGGACGATCGATACGTACTTGGTGATGAGAACTAGGGGAGCAAAGAAGCTGGTCAAGGCGTGGAAGAAGAGAGGCATTGAGGTGATCTGCGAGCGAGGAGCCATGATGGACGGTTGGTGATCGGACGGACAGGTGCGTCTCCACTTGGCTCTCGCTACGCGTTCCGGGTTGCTAACCTCTTCTCCTGGGTTATAGGGTGGCTTAAGACCGGGGCTCGGTTCCGTCGCGTCAGCGGAGGAGGCTGTAGAATGTGGAGCGCTCCCGCGTTTTTGCAACGCGAGCGACCTCATCCCAGGCTGTAAACGGCAAACACGGAAACCAGCATCGCTCGACCGCAGTTTCAGCTCTCCAGACGCACGAGAGCAGTTCGTCGCTCCCCTCCAGGATCCACCCACCGCATTCCAGCAACGCAGCGCTCGTTCTACTCCTTGACCTTCCCCTCCTCAGCCTCCTGCTCCCCACTCCCCGAAGCTCCTCCAACAGTCGGCACGCTCCCCGAAACAGTCCTCTGCAGCGGCGGCGGCGCACCGCTCGTCGAGGGCTTTGAAGCCATTCGCTGGTCGAGAGCTTTGAGCGCCATAGCCCTGCGAGATTCGGAGTCAGCGATGTTCGAAGGAGGGACAGGGGGACAGGACGAACCTCCGTCGCTCGGCTTCTGCGCGCGCACCGCCGGGCAGAGCGCTGTCTCGCGAGCCGGATTCGATATCGGTCCAGGGTTGGGTGAGGCGAGCCTTGACGGCGAGGTCGAAGACGATCTTGGAGGCTTTGGCGACGTACTTTCTGCTCAGTGGGTTAGCGTCACCGTTGCGAATTGGGAAGGAGGGAGAGAGGGAAGGAGGACGCACTGAGCAAAAGGCGGGAACCACCCCGAGAACGCAAACGTCTCGCTGCGATCTCCCCTAAACTCTCCTCCCTCGTTGAACTTGACGAAGCGAAGGTAGAACCACGACACGAGCCAGCCGAACTGGATGAGGATGTAGGGCGATTGGTACCCAACGAGGCAGGCGATGTTGGAGATGGTGACGTAGAGCATGGGGAGGGACTGCGTGCGGGTTGTGGAGCAGTTAGTTGGGAAGGAGGGAGGGAGAAAGATAGCGCACCTTGACACGCATCTTGGCGAGGCCACCGAAGATCTGAACTTGGTGCTCGGGGATCAACTGCGTGAACGCAACGAGGAATCCAACTTGGAGTCCCATCAATCCGTGGTAGCTCATTCCGTACCTGTGCCGCTCGTCAGCTCCCTGCTCCTCTCCCAGTACGCAAGAAACGCACATGAAGAAGCCCGCGTTTCCGAGGACGACGCTCTCGATGATGTTGACTGCGACGGCGATGACATTCGAAGCTACGACGACAACGGCGACAAACTTGAGGAGCTCGGCTTGGCCCCAGACGCGTTCGAGGTAGCGGCCTGCTAGGGGGAGGGTGAAGAGGGAGATGAGGAACTGCGCGGGGGAGGGACGATCAGCTGCTGCTCTTCTGTCGGGTGCCAGTACTTTGCTAGGCGATGAAGCCACACTGCTCGATAGCTATTCGTCCCAGTCCTCCTTCCTCGTGAGCTGGAGTCGGCCCGCACAGCAAGGCTCCTCCTCGACGCCGCTCGAGCTGCCGAGTCCTCCTCGTTCTCCCCAGCAGTCTCCAGCCAGTTTAGAGAACGCCGTTGGGCAATCCCTTAGCTTTCCCAAGCAGCAGCTACCCGCAAGGACTCGCCTCAGCTCCCGCCCCTGGCACGCAGGACCAACACGCCCCTCCCGCCTCCACGCCCTGATCCTCCAGACCCCTCGAGCCACAGCGCCGTCCATTCCCCAGTATCTTGGATCTCATCTGCGACTCTCCGCCGGTTTCCCTAGCTTCTGGGGCTGTCCCACCGTCCTGAGAAGCCCTCCTCCCTCAGCAAAGGCCGCTCGAGCTGGCACGCCTTCCCCCTTGCCATCCGCTCTCTCCCGCCAGTCTCTCGCAAGTCGCCAACGTCGCGTAGACTCCCTGAACCCTAGAGCACGGCCGTCCAGCTCGGCATCATCCCCTAGCTCCAGTCGCGTCAGCCCCTTCTCCTCCCCTCTTCTCCTCCCCAACGCTGCCCTCTAGGCTCCAAGAGCAGCGCGCCATCTACTCCTACCACTGTAGGCACCGCGTCCCCCATCTCCCCCAGCCTCCCCGACCTCCCAGCTCCCTCAAGACCGACCCGAGCGCGCACTGACCTCGACCAAGTTGCTCTCCACGAACGCGCCCGTCACCAGCGTCCAGGGGTACCACACCACGCTCCCCGGGACCAAAACGAGCCAGGGGAAGGCGAGCGTGTCGTCGGCGCTGGCGCCGAAGATCCCCTTGAGGTCGGTCGGGGCGAGGGAGAGGTGGAGGAGGAAGAAGAAGGTTGAGCAGCCGATTAGGAGAGCTGTTAGAGCTCGAGTGGCGGGGGGGAGGGAGGCGAGGACGGGTGGGAGGGACACCATCTTGCTCGAGGTGCAGGAGGAGGTGCGAGAGGCTGGAGAAGGGGAAAACGCCGAGGAGAACTTGGGCGCTCAAACTTTGGCTCTCGATGCGGATGAGCCTCTTTCGAGGTAAACAGTTGAAGGGTGGCGGGCTCCCCTGCTCTGCGCGTTTAGCCGACGGCAGAACGACTATGCATCTTTCGTGGCGTTGTCGCTCTCGACTCCAAAATTACAGCCTCCTCCGCGAACTTTTCCTCCGTTGACGCCGACGCGACGGGAACGAGTTCCGTTCTCCTGAGCCACCTGACATCCAGGAGAAGAGGTTAGCGACCCCGGAACGCTAAGCGAGAGCCAAGCGGAGACGCACCTGTCCCATCACCACTCTCCATCATATCTACGTGCTCGCAAACCACCTCGATGCCTCTCCTCGCCCACTCCTCCAGCAACTCCCTCGCTCCCCCGGCCCTCAACGTCGAGTACGATTGGCTCGTCTCGAACCTCAGCAGCTTCAGCTTCGACACTGCGACGGTGTTGGACTGCATGATCTCCCGCGTCGCCTGGAAGGAAGACGGAGAAGAGTATCCACGATCGATAGTGAGCTCACGAAGAAAGTTGGGGATGAGGGACACGGCCAAGGCGGCGACTACTGGGTTCAGTGTGACGTGTACGAGGCTGGTGCAGCCGGCGAAGAACGGGCGCAAGGAAGGCTCTAGCAGCGTTGAGAAGATGTTGAGCGTTGTAAGATAGGGGGCGACGTTGGTGAGGCCGGTGATATGGGCGGGGAGGAGTTTGTATGGGCCGACGAAGAGTTCGAGCGACTTGAGCGAGGGTCGGAGGAGGGCGGCGAAGAGGGGCGGCGAAGGAAGAGCGTCGAGGGCGAGGTGAGAGAGGTGGAAAGGAACATCTTCTGGAGAAGAATCCGAGGGGGTGGAGAGATCAATGTCGCCAATGATGTCGAGGGAAGTGACGCCTGCGATCCGAACGAACCAGGAGTGAGTTATCGGTGTGAGGGTGTGGGAAGGGGACGTACCCGCCATAGCTGGGGAGCAGAGCAGGGGAAGAGTGGTCGCCGCTCCGCACAGTATCACAGATCTTAACCCCTCGCAACGGTCCACCACAGCGACCAACGCAGTCGCCGGATCCTCAGCTTTCTCGCCGTAGCTCAACGAGGACAGAACGAGCTCCCGCGTAATCCCAAGCTTCCCCCGACGGTTTACAAAAGCCTCGATGGCGCGCGGCTGTCTGAGGTGGACCCGTCTCGAGAGCAGCGCCTGCGCGGCTGGACGCCACGCCCGGCAGACGAGTGACGAGCGACGGAGGAAGGCGTAGCTGGCTCCGGGGAAGTCGGAGAGGTCGGAGGGCAATAGCGAGCCGAGTTCGAGGAGCCGGTGGATCGTTTCGGCGGGGAGGGATTGGACATTTGGCATCGCTGGGGAGCTGGGGAGGGGAGGAGATCGGTCGAGGAGGTTCACTGCGAGCGTTCGTTAGCCAGCCGGGGCGAACGATGCGGCGCCAGGGACCGGATACTCACCAGGCGTATCGCAAGCGCTTACTCGGGTCCAAGATCCAGCAGCGCAAGAACGAGTGAAGCGGAGGAGGACAAGAGGGGAGAGGGCGACGTTCGCCTCTTGACCTTCGACCACTCACTCGCCAGGCTCCACTCTGCTACGGGGACTCTCTACGCAGCTGAACGATCTGCCTTAGACAGTCTGGTGAGTTCAGCGCCGTCAGCCACGTCTTCGTCCTGCAGCTAACCACAGCGCAGGGCCCAAGTTCGCGCCGTCGTCCCTCCCGCCTCTCCTCAGCCAGCATGGCCACTGTCCACTCCCTCCCGACTGAGCTCCTCCATCGAATTCTCGAACTCGGCTCGCCCTGGCCCCCCGGTCTTTGGGAACCGCCCCGCGAGGGCTACGACTTCCTCCTCTCCGCCTCACTTGTTTCGCGAGTTTGGAGGCCTGCAGCGCAGGAGCGACTGTGGAGCCGAGTCTGTCTCGGGAAGCCCGTTTGCGCGCAGGCCTTTGTTGAGGGCGGTGCCAGAGGGGGACGGAAGGCGGTCGAGCTTACCCTCTATGGGGCTGCGTCGACTCAGCTGGCGACGCGAGCGATCAATACCTGCGTCGGGCTTGAAAGCCTTACAGGTGATTTCATCTGCGGGGATGATTTGTGCTCTCCCGCGCTGGCGGGTAAGCTCACCTTGCTCTGCGCAGGCGAACGGATCGGGCTGACGATTTGTGCTGCAGAGATCACTTCGTTGTCCGTCTACCGCTTGGAAGAGAACAGTCTCCCTCCGGCGCTCCTTCCCTTTCGCCTCGAGAGTATCCGTTTCATCCACCTCCCATCTCCCCCGTTCCTCGACGCGATTCTCTAACCCTCCATCACCTCCCTCACCATCTGGCTGCCAGGAGTCAGGCCGGTCCACATCCCCTCCTTCACCAGAGTCTCCCACCAGCTCACCTCCCTCCACTGCATCCCCTCCGCCAGCGGCTTCCAAGTCCTCGAGCCCTTCTTCCGCGGCTGCGTCAACCTCTCCAACCTCAGGATCAATGCGGTAGAGTTCGGCTACATCCTGCCGCTGATCCCTACCGCCATGAACAGCTTGACTTTCGAAGGCATCTTCGCCGCCGCAAAGGACCTGAAGGTGTTGCTCGACCTCCTTCGCGCGACTCCGCCGGCGATCGTCATCGCGCTGTCCTCGCTTCGATGCTTGCGGTTCGAGGCGGAGGAGCGATTCATCGTGGGCAGTGTGGAAGGGAGGGAAGTTTTGAAGGCGTGCGAGGAGAAGGGGATTCGGGTGGAGTTTGACGTTTGATTGCGCGAGGGAGGCATTTGGGGAGCGGAGAGCTGGGTGAGTCGGCTGCGACTGCTGGCTCCTGGCGCTGGCTGACTTCCTTCTTCCCCTATAGAGCATCGCTTTGATGCCTTGTAATGTGGATACCCTTTCGAGTTTGACGGGGCTGCGAGAGCGGGAGAGCGGGAGAGCCGGGAGAGCGAGAGCGGAAGGGGCTTCTTCGAGCTCAAGACCTCGCGGCAGGGCTGCGTTCCATCCTCGAGCGCGACGACTCAGAGAAGCAGAACGGGAGCAGCAGGGACGCAGAAGTACAGCAGTCGATCGAACATCCGAAGCAGCAGCAGCGCAAAGCAACGAACACACGACCCTCAATTTCATCTACCTCTTCCTCTTCGCTCCCCCAACCCCCTGCGCCTTCGCAAGACTGTCGAGCATCTGCGCACTCGCGATCTGGAACTCCCCTCCCCCATCCCCCGTCGGTCCCTTCATCAAATTGTCCTGCTGCCTCTTCGTCGCGCGCTCCTCGTTGTGCCTCCTCCCCGTCTCGAACCCACCCTGCCCCGCCGAACTCCTCGCCGGCAGATTCGCAATCGCCCGATCCGCCGCCTCCCTCGCCGTCTGCGGTCGACCGAGCGCACGAGGTGCCATAGTCCGTCCGAGTGACTTGGGCTTCTTGGTACGAACTTGGCCCGAGCCGGGAGCTTCGCGCATTCCGAACGCTTTGGCGAGGTGGCCGAGGTGGAGGGATTTCGTGTTGAAGATGGTCTTTTCGGCGGCGGGGTGGGTGGCGTAGGCGCGGATGTGGGAGGCAAAGGCGTTGCGAGCGAGGATCGAGTTCTGCGAAATCGAGCCGTCAGCCACGAACGTCGAAGAGGAGGGGGAGAGGAACGCACCTCGTCGTTCTCGGCAACCCAGCGTTCGAAACCCATCTGCACGTCCGTCGCACGCGTCTCGTACTCCCTCCCCTCTCCCCCAAACCCGTCCTTGAGAATATCCTCGACGCCGACTTGACGCAGCTTGACGTCCTTGACGCCTCGCTTCTCCGCTCCGTCCCGCATGCCCGTCTCTACCCAGGGAACCCACTCGGTCTCGTTGGGGAGGAGGAACGAGGTCGCCTGTCCCGAAGCTCCGGCACGTGCCGTTCGGCCGACTCGATGGATGTACTCGGTGACTCCTCCCTGCGCGAAACATTAGCTGCGTCTCGGGGGAAGGAAGCGAGGAAGAGCGCACCTCGGTGGGAAGATCGTACTGCACGACGTGACTGACGAAAGGAACATCGAGTCCACGCGCAGCGACGCTCGTGCAGAGCAAGATGGCGTTCTCGGTCTGGTTCCCCTTGTCCCTCCCCGCATGTGCCTCGGAGCTCTTGGAGAACGCCGCGAGGGATCCCAACCTCGTGGCCAACTCAAGGTTTCCATGCAGGCGGTAGATCGGGACTCCAGGGAGGAGGGACGACTCGCTCGCCAACTTGGTCCTCAGCGCCTCCTCCTCCTTCTTCTCCCGCTCGACTCGCTCCTTGGCTCCCTCGAGCACGTTCGACCTGGGGACGACAGGAGCCGCGGCGCCCATGCCCATCGCTCCGAGCGCCTCCCAGTAGAAGTCGACGGCGGCGGTGCAGGAGAGGAAGATGAGGATCTTGGTTCCCGGTCCCTTCTTGGCGGAGGAGGCGTTGAGGATCCGACGGAGGAGGGCGACGAGGCCTACGAATCGAAGTTTGGGCGGGCAGACGACGTAGTTGTGCACGAGTTGAGTCGGGGGCGTGAAGCTGATCTTCTCCTCGACTCCTCCGAGCACGACCTCGCCCGACGCGGAGACTACAGGAGGGATGACGACGCCTCCTGCTGTCGAAGCGCGGAGAGTGATGGGGTTGTGGAGTGCCATGCCCGCGAGGAGATCGACGCCTTCGGACGCGGTGGCGGAGCAGAGGACGGTTCGACGACGTCCTTCGTCCGTCGTGAGCGATGCACTCGGGCTACGACGCTCGAGTTCCTCGAGAACTCCCTTCATCTGCTCCTCGAACCCGAGGTCCATGAGCCGATCGCACTCGTCGACGACGAGCCATCGCAGCCCGAGCTTGCGCCCAGCTCCGCTCCGATCCCTCCCCAATGCACCGTAGTTCGATCCCGTCCCCGGGATTCCCGCTCCACGCCCACGAGGTCCCTTGCTCGCGATCGGCTCTCCCGCCATCCTAAAGCTCTCGGTCGTCCTGAGGTGATCGAGGAGACGTCCAGGCGTAGCGACGACGATAGGGCATCCTTTCCTCAGTCGACTCTTCTCGTGCGTCCGGTTGGCACCTCCGACGAGGAGGCACGGCGTGAGTGCGCGAGGAGGGAAGGAGAAGGCGGAGGAGGAGGGGAGGGAGAGGAACGCTTCGAGGACGGCGTAGATCTGCGCTGCAAGTTCGCGCGTCGGGGCGAGGATGAGGGCGAGAGTGCCGATGGCGCGAGTGGGTTCGGGGGCGATCGAGGCGGGAAGGGTGAGGAGGTCTTGGAGGAGGGGAAGGAGGAACGCGAGCGTCTTTCCGGATCCGGTTTGGGCTTGGAGAATCGCGTCGTGGGCGTGCGCTTGGGAAGGGGAGAGGAAAGGGAGGAGAGAGGGGACGGCGGTGGCTTGGACTGCGGTAGGGCCGGTGAGGTGCATCTTGCCTGCGAGGTGGGCGACGATAGGAGGGAGGATCCCGAGAGCTGCGAGTGCTGGGGCGGGGGAAGGCGCGTCGGTGGCGGAGGGGGAGGCGGCACGGAGAGGAGCGTTGGAGGGTTGGGCGGGGGCGATGGGAGCTGAAGGAGCTGAGGCGGGGAGTCCTTCGGCGGTGAAGAGGGACGAGATGTACTGCTTCTTGCCGTTCGCTCCTACGATCGACTTGGCGATGGGCGCTCCTTCTGCTGCTGCTGGCCTGGCCGAGGTCGAGGTCGAGGTCGAGGTCCACGCTCCAGCATTACGGCGAGGCTGGATCATCGCCGTCGAGGGAGCTCCAGCAGCGGGAGCAGGAGCAGCAGAAGGAGCTGATCGACTCCCAGGCAGCTTCCCCTCGTCCTCCCTGGGTCGCTTCCCCAGCACCGCAACTCCACTATCCACCACTCCAGCACCAGCAGCAGCTACGACGGGCCTCGACTGCTTCTTGACGGCTCCTTCGACCCTCCGTTTGTCTCGAGCGCGATCCGTCCAGCGTCCTCCCTTTTGCTTCCCTCCCGCCTGCTTCTTGGCGGCCTGGACTGGGTCCGAAGTGGCAAAGTTGAGCACAAAGTCGTCCATCCTTGAAGAGGTGTCGAAGAGTGGGGAGAGAGGGGAAAGGGGAAAGACGCACCTCAGCCGAATTTGGCTCAGGGACGCGTGGGCCAAACTCGACCTCCGCCTCTCGCACTCGATACAAACGCGCCGAAGTACAAGTCAGCCCAGCTTAGCCGGAATCAAGAGGACTGCATCAGGACACGGTGAGCATCCCAGCTCGAGCTCAGCTTGAACGGAAGCGAACGAGCGGCCACGCGACGGTCAACGGCTGATCACCACCTCCCCACTCAGGCGCCCCCGTCTCTGTACCTAGCGCAAGGCCAAGCGAGCCCCAGGATGAGCCGGCGTGAACCTCAGCCCAGCCTCAGCGGAAGTACGATCCGATTCGACCAGTCCCCCGACCTCGGCGGCACCCCTCCTCTCCGACCTGAACGCTCTCTCCGCCGCCCTCTCAACACTCCGAGCCCCGCCAATCCCTCCCAGGCCCGCTTCCCAGATGGAGAAGGAGGCGCACGGTCGAGCGTGGGCAGCGCGAGCCGGGGAGTAGGAGCGATGATGATGGGCCACCCCAGCTCTCCCGAGCAACAGCAGAGCAAGTCGCGCAGGATCGCAGACCAGCTCAACATCTCCACCGCGCCGCCTTCGAACCTCCTCACCCCCAGCCGAAACCGACGCGACTCGACATCATCCACTTCCTCCACTTCGTCCTCTCGCGCCAACTCTCCCGGACCGACTCCTGCCCCCGCCCCCCCCCCCGCCGCTGCACTCTCCGCCATCGCCGCTTTCTCCCGCGCTGGAGCTCGACGAGAACGTCGACCCGAACCCCAAGCCGCTCCGACAAAACGACGCGCCCCAACGACGACAACAGCCTACCCCTCGACCCCCGCCTTCCGCCAAGTCGAATCCGTCGTCCTCAAGGTCCAATCCGAATGGCCTTCTCTCCTGCACGGAACCGCCGAGGAGGAAGAATCCGAATTCGACCCAGTCCAACTCGCTCTGAGCCTCCTCGACCCCTCCCCGTCTTCAGGCGGGAACCTCCCTGCGTTCCTACGTCTGAAAGCCGAGTTGGACCAGGCGATCTCGGCGACGCTCAGTGGGGATTCGGATGCGTATCGCGCTTTCGAGGTCGGGGTGTCGGGGTACAATTCGGCGTTGGCGGGGTTGGGCGGGGGGCAGAAGAAGGTCGAGGAGCTCAGGAAGCAGATTGGGGAGGTGAGGGACCGGTTGGAGGGCAAGGGGAGGGAAGGACTGGCGGGGATGTATGGTCGCATGAGCCATCTGGAGGAGATGGTCAAGATTATGGACGAGATGTGCGTGGTTTCTCTTGCTTCTGTCGCTGGGACGGAGCTGACGCGTGCGATGCGATGCAGCGACGCGCTGAGGTCGGTTCCAGATCGACTCGAGACGCTGCTCTCGGAGAAGCGGTTCCTCTCCGCCGTCGTTCTCCTCGTTCGCTCGCTCAAGACGATCAACAAGCCCGAGATGCTCGAGATTGGCGCCCTCTCCGACCTCCGAGCCTGGTTCGTTCTACAAGAAGGGGTGCGTTGCTCTTTCCATCTCTTCCTTGGAACTCAAGCTGAGACTTGAGTGCAGGTCCTCCTCGAGATTCTCATCGAAGAGCTGCACAACCACCTCTACCTCAAGAGCTTCTACTGCGACGCGCGATGGAAAGCCCACACTCGAGGCCAGACCTCGCGCGCGTCCTCTCCTCCCCGTTCTCTCGCCCCCACTAACCGCCAGCGCAGTCCCTCACGTCGACTTTGGCGACGACTCTGATCTCCCCTCCATCTCCCTCAACTCCCACCCCTCCACCAAACTCCAGCGCTACCTCACCTCCCTTTCCCTCCACCCTTTACACAACCCCCTTCTCGACGAACCTATCGACGAAGTGGTCGACGAGGACGAGCAAGGTCCAGAGGGGCAGCCGCCGGTGCAGAAGCACGTCGAGGCGGACTCGTTTGGGTACATCGAGGGGTTGCTGGAGAGCCTGGGGTGTTTGGGGAAGCTGGGGTTTGGGCTGGATGCGGTGGTTCAGAGGGCGCAGATGGAGATGTTCAATTTGGTCGAAGCGACGGTGGATGAGGTGGATGAGAGGTGGGTCCTCCTTCCCTCTCCGGCGGAAAGGAAGCTGACGGTGGGCGCAGGAACGACTCCCTCCGCCAAGGGATCGGCAATCGCCCTGCCTCTTCCTTCCTCCTCACCTCTGGCGTCGCAGGCAGCTCAACGACCACAGCTCTCGGCCGAGGCTCCCTCGCCTCCCTCTCCGCCCTCTCTCTCTCCCGCGCATCGACGAACCGGTCCAGTCTCCTTCGACTCACGGCGACAGAGACGACGGCGCTCGAGACGAACCTCGAGACGCTCAAGGACCTCTTCTGGACGCTGTACTCCAAGTTGGACGCTGTGCTGCAGGGGTTCAGGGTCACGTACGAGGTGGCCACGAGGGTTGCTGAGGTGCGTTTCGTGCGGGAGGTGGGGACGGGAAGAGCTGATGAGCGATGCAGAGGCGCGATTTCAAGGATTCGTCGATGATCAAGAGCTCGTCGGGGGCTTTGCTGTTCTCGCTCGCTGAGGTGTGGAAGCCGGTTCAGCAGGAGGTGCGTTTGTGCGATCTCGTTCTTTGGCGGTGAGCTGATCAGCGTGCGACAGGTTCGATCGCTGCTCCACGACTACCTCACCGACGACCAGTCCGGCACCATCTCCTCGCGCAACCCCATCGTCTCCGTCAACGAAGTCCTTCGACTAGCCAAACCTCGCGACAACGTCAAGGTTCGTTCTCGCTCCCCGTTCTCTCGCTCAACGCTGACGACCTCGCTCGCAGCAAATCTTCAAATTCGCCGACTCGGACCTCAAAGCCTCTTCGAAAGCTCTCAAATCCCACGAAGACGACCTCAACCGTGCTCTCCGCGCCGCCGTTCCAGGCCTCATGACGGACGGGACCTCGGTCACTCAACTCTCCATCAACTCGATCGCGAGCGGCGGGCGAACCGCAGTGGGCGGGACGCACAAGGCGCTCATCCAGGCGGACGCGTTCAATGTCTCGGTATTGTTTGGACCGACGTTGGCGTTCTTGGAGAGGGTCAAGGAGGTCTTTCCGGGGGGGATGACGGGGGACGACGAGAGTGGGTTTGGGGGTTTCTTGGACGAGTTTGTCTTGAGGACGTTCTTGCCTCAGTTGGAGGAGAAGGTTTCGAGCGTGTTCCGGCAGGCGGTGGGAGGTGAGTTGCGTCGGGAGTTGGGGTGGGAGCCGGCGCTGATGGGGTTTGGGAATTTAGGACACGATGCGTTCCAGGACGACCCGAACTACAAGAAGGTCTCCCCTGTGCCGATTGTCAAGGTGCGTCCTTGTCCTTTCTCCCGTCGTTGAACCCACGCTAACTCCCAAGCGCGCAGTCGGTCACCAACCTCATGCTCCTCATCAACAGCCTCTGCTCGATGCTTCGCTCCACGCCATTCCATCGCGAAAACTACTCGCACCTCATCGTCAGCGTCATCCACCAGTTCTTTGAACGCTGTAGCGAACGCTTCCATGGTTCGTTCCGTTCTTGAGCTGCTGCCGAACGCTGGCTGACTGTGAGGGCAGATCTCACTTCTTGCGATGCGGGGGGCGACGACGAGGTCGACAAGAAGACTCTTCGGCTTAAGAAGTCAGCGACGTGGGCTGCGATGCCTCAAATGTTTGCTTGCCTCACTGAGCTGCGAGAGACGCCAGTGCGTTGCCTTCCCTCTTTCTTCCCTTCGCGCAGAGCTGATTTGCTTCCCCTAGCCTGCCGACGCGGCTCGGATCCAACGAATCATCCAGCGCGAGTCCAAGATCGAGCATGAGACGAAGAGGAACGCTGCTATCGATGCCGAGGACCTCATCTCGCCGTCCAAGAAGCTTCTCGCGCTCGGAACGCTGTACTCGAGTTTGGTGCGTCCTCTCCTTTACTCCTCGAACGGTCGCTGATGTCGTTGCGAACAGGACTGGTTCATCGTCCAGATCTCGGCGCTCCAGATTGCTCCTGAGCCGCTCTCGACGGCTCCAGTGACGTTCGCGGACCTTCAGGCTTCCGAGGACGTCCACAGTCCCGGCGGGAACCTCCTGGACGAAGCGACGCTTTCGGTCGCTCTAACGCAGGAGATGGCCGAGTACGTCGTTCGGATCTCGTTTCGCAGCAAAAGACTGACGAACGTTCGCAGGCCGTTCGAAGCTCTCCGCGTGTCGTATCGCCAACTCGCCGATACGATCCTGTTCACTATGCGCCTCGAGGTGCGACTTCGGACTATGCATCAACTCGACAAGGCGACGCGCGATGGGGTCTACCACCTCTTTGAGGATACTGCAGAGCCGGATCCTAGCGTCGTCGATCTCAACTCGAACCTCGCCGAGTTCGGCGAATGTGCCGCGACGACGCTGGCTGCTCCCGAACGCCGGTACGTCCTGTTTTCCCGCGCAAGAACGCGACTGATCCCCGTTGTTTTCGCAAGGTTCCTCTTCGAAGGACTCTCGACCCTCATGGACCAACTCCTCATCTCCAACTCGCGCTACATCCGCCTCGCGAACGCGTTCGGCCTCTCCAAGATGCTCCGCAACATCCTCGCGCTGCAGCAGAACCTCAAGAATATCGGGGACGCGCCGCTCGAGGTCGATTTTGAGAGGTCGAGGAAGTTTTGGGAGGTGTTTGGGAGGGGACCGCAGGTGCGTTTGTATTTCTTCTCCTTCTCCCTCTCCCTCCCTCCTTCTCTCCGTTCTCTTCCCTCGATTCCTCTTCCTTTCTCTCCCTCTCCCAGAGCACGCTAACCCTCTCGCCCGCCCGCAGGAGATGTTCGACTCCATCCGAGCAGGAACGATCTCGTACGATTTCGAGGACTACAAATCCCTCCTCAACCTCATGTGCGGCATCGACCAATCCGCCAAAGACGAACCCACTTCCGGAGGGGGGAGTGGAGGAGGAGATCGGAGGATGTACAACGAGTACTTGATTGATCTTTTTGCGCTCGATGTTGGGGAGTGAGGTGAGTCCTTTCGAGGCTGGGAGTGCGGATGAAGCTGATCTTGGGGTTTGGTGCAGTGGAGTGCGGTGGATGTGGTGGAGGATACCCCGGCTGGAATCGATGATATCCTCGCAGAGCGTGTTGGAGCTGGTGTCGAAGGCTCGCTCGCTCACTGGTTTGGAGGGCAGAGGCAAGGCAGAGATTGGGAGCAGCGACAGTCTTACAAAGAGGATCCTTCGTCACCAGAATCGCGTGGGTGGAGAGTCAAGCAGTTCGAAATTCCGGAAGAGGGGAGCAGCAGACGTCCGAGGAGTTGGGAGCGATCTCCCTCGTGGGAGGCAGAACCCAGCGTCTCCGTCCTTTCTCTCCCTCTTCGCCAGTCTCCCCAGCCCCGCTCTCTACCCCAGCTCCTCTTCCGCCGTGCACTCGCACTACTTCCCCTCCGCTGCTCCCACTGTCGTCCCTTCCGGGTGCTCGCTCCCCACTCCTCGGTTGATTCCAACTCTGCACTGCTCAGGCCAGCTCCAACGGCCGTATCTGCTTCCTCGAGCGTTTGTTGGTGGGCTGGCTGCGTGCGAGCGATTGAACCGGCGTGTTCGAGGAGGAGGAGGGCGATTCGGCGGGGAAGAGGACGGCTGCTGCTGGAGAGGGAAGGCCTAGCTGACTGGCTGTACGGCGTGGTCCAGGAGAGTTATTCCCTCCCTCCAGACGAAGGGGAAGACGAGAGGGAACAAGCCCCGAGGAGAACAAGGTGCGATCGAAATCCTTCCGGCCAACTTCCTCTTCCTCTCCCACCCTCCGACCCCCCAGGCTCACCTCTCTCCCAGCTACCACCCGCCCATACACACCCAACTACAGCAACACTGGCGCCAACAAGTCGTAGCAGCGGACGCAAGCGGCAACCGAGCGCGCGGGCCAAGGAAGGAGACAGCGACGAGCAGGAAGAGGTGGCGGGTCAATCGACTCCTCAGCGTGAGTTTCCGCTTTGGAAGTGCTGGGGCTGCTGTAGGGCAACTAAGCCAGAGAACTGTACTGACTGTACTCTCCATCCTCCACTCCCACTCCCACTCGCACCCTCCCCGTTCGACCAACCTCTCTCTTTGATGACCCGCCTTCGCTCCTTCGCACTCTCGCCCACTCACGCCGTTCCTACGCCCAACTCATTCCCCCCTCCATCGCCACCAACGCCCTCAACGCCCTCCACGCCCGTTGAACCAAACAACAACTT
Source organism: Glaciozyma martinii (assembly GCA_025758715.1). Lineage (NCBI taxonomy): Eukaryota > Fungi > Basidiomycota > Microbotryomycetes > Kriegeriales > Camptobasidiaceae > Glaciozyma > Glaciozyma martinii. The sequence continues at coordinate 17,809 of JANGFH010000250.1, read as the reverse complement.
CGAACACGGCCCCTCGTCGACGAAATTGATTCAATATCTCAATCGCCCGAATCGGTCCCATTCACCTCTCTTCCCTCCCCTCGACGCGTCAACCACTCTTATTCCTCCCCTTCGCACGCCGAAATGGATCCAATCTTCTTCGTCCCCGCCCCAGCAGCCCCAACAGCCCGTCGTCGCCGCCCTTCAACTCCCGCCTCCCCTCCCGCCTCCCTCCTCCTAGCCCCCGACTACCCCACCAACCCCGCCGGACCAGCTTCCTCGGCGTCGACAGACTTCAAGTGCCACAAGTGCGACAAGGTCTACAAGGGGAAGCACGCGAGGAGTATCTGGAGGAGGCACTTGCAGGACAAGCATGGGATTCCGTTGGCAAGTCAGCCGAGGAGGACTAGGTGGGATAATGGTGAGTCGTGCGCGTGCGGGTTTAGAGGGGTTGTGCAGCGTGTATGGTGTGTACGGCGTGTCTGCAGAGGGGAACTGGGTCGAGGGGGTTGGATCGGAATGTCCTCGGGTGAGGAGGCGCGCGTGATGGGAATGTTTTTTTCGAGGCGACAACGTGTCGAACGCGTTGGGGACGCCAGCTACGCGCTCTCTCACCTGTGCTGGTACTTCCCCGAGGAAGTGGCAGCTGCAGCTCGCGAGAACGCGTGGTTCGACGACGATTCGATCGGGGTGACTGCGTCTTTGTTGATTGGCGCGTCGACCGGTCTCCTTAACGCGTTTTCGTCTCCTCTCTCCCAGCCCAGCCGCTCGACCTTGCTGTCCAGTAGAAGTGCCTTTGAGGAGGACGACGAGGACGTCGGTCGGGAACCACACGCCGACGATCTTACGCAGTGTTGGTCAGCTGGGCGCGTCGAGGGATCCACACGCACTAGCAGCCGCGCAAAACGAGTACTAACGCCTCACTCTGCAGATACGAACCGCCCCAAGTCGGAGGAGGAACGCCGCGCACGCACGCTCGACTCGAAGCGTCGGTGGGCGCGCAAGAACCGCGCGGAACGGGTTGGGCGGCCGATTGACGATGATGGGAGTGTTGATGAGCAGGATTTGGAGAGGTGGGAGGAGGAGGAGGAGGATGAGGATTGGGACGGAGAGCGGGGGAGAGGAGGGAGCGTGCCGTTGGCCCCAGTGATCGGGCAAGGGAGGGGAGTGATCTACCCTCCCTCGCACGCGAACGCGAGGGACAAGGACCAAGGACGAGGAGGACGACCTTCCCTTCGTTCCTCCGTCTCTCTCTCGTCGTACCCCGTCGCTGACCCTCGACATCCTCTCATCCACCGCGACGGCAACTCTGGTCCCGGGCAATTCGAGGCGTACCAACAACAACAGCAGTATTACAACGCTCCCCCTCCCTCCCTCACTCGCCACCTCCCTCCCGACTCGGACAACCGCAGCCCCTACCAGCTCTCCCGCGCCGGCGACCTCCCCCTCGACCCTCGTCTCCCCGAGCATCCAACGCCCTACTACCCGCCCTTCCAACACCTCTCCCACCCTCCTCTTCAACCCATGCACTTCGCCCCTCCCGCCTCAGCCTCCTCCCTCTCCACCATCGCCGGTCGAGCTTCAATCACGACGCACGAACGCCCGTACGACAGTTCGCACAACTACTACGCCCCCTACCCTCCTTCTTTCCCCCTCTCCCTTCGATCGCCGGTACGATTGGCGGAGAGCAAGGAGGACGCAGCGTGCGTGCTGCTCGCGCTCAAGAAGGGCGGTTCGAGTCCTCCGACGCCAATGAGGGCTCCGCGCGAGGAGGAGGAGGAGGAGGAGCAAGTCGAGGTAGAGGGGGATAGCTCGCTCGACGGCCTCGAGTCGACGGACGCCTATTTCGCCGTCGCGGCGCAGCGGAGGTCGCTTTCCCCTTCTTCGGCTTCGACGAGTGCCGAGGAGACGAGGGCTAAGAGGGCGGCGTCGGAGAGTCCGCCGGTTAGGGTTAGGAGGGCGCCGGTTTGGACGGGGGAGGGGAGCAAGTTTACAAGCTTGGTGGCGACGCCGACGCCGGCGATGAGGGTGGCGATGGAGAGTAGTCCTGCGGTTGGAGGGGAGGAGGAGGTGGTCGCGGAGGCGGAGGAGAGGAGGTACGAGGGGAGGAGGAGGAGGGGGGACAGTCATTCCCCTAGTCGGCAAGGGAAGGGGAGGGACGACAGCGTCGGGTTGAGCTCCGAGTTGGGCGGGTTCGCGCTCAGCGATCGAGGGAAACGAACAGGTCGACAAATGCCCCCTCCGCACCCTACCTCCTCCTCCTCCGCCTCCTCTTTCAACCTCTCCACCCCCGCCGGTCCGTCCCACCCGGAATCCTTCTTCTCCCACCCTTTCTCCTCGTCCTCCGCCGCCCCTTCCTCGCACGACCACTACTACACCCAGTTCGCCAACCTCCATCAACAGCCGCACGGCGGTCGGTCGGGACTCAGTTCTCCCCCGAACGCCTACTTGTTCTCGAGTCCTGCGCATCCGGGCGTGAGCAAGCAACTGGGGTTGACGGCGCAGCCTGGACCGGGGGTGCTGTATGCTGCGGGGGAGACGCCGAGGAAGGAGAGGTGGAGAGGGGAGAGGCTGCCGGGGATTAGGGAGTGGGAGGGGAGTAGGGGAGATTGAGGAGCGGTACTTGTTGCTGGAGCGAGCGAGGGGACCTTGGATAGCTTTTGGACAATATCATGATGACATTCGATAGATTACTCTCGGAGCGAGGGGAATACAACAAAGTGCGCGTGTGCATTAAATCATCGATCTACGAAGCTCTTTGGCTCGAACGACTCCGTCCTCGCCTTGTACCAGTCGACCCTCTACGAACCCAACGACGTCGACGCACCCACCACTCCTTCTCCAGCGAGGGTCTCGCTCGGAATCGTACACGATCGCAGCGAAGATATCGTCGTCCGAATTGTCCACCAGGCGGACTCTGCGTCGATCGACCCGAGTCAGCGAGAGAGGGAGGGCGGGAGGAGGGAGACGAACCGGTTAACGTGCTCCCGCTTTGCGAGGCGGGTGACGCATTCTGGAGACTTTAGGCGAGATTTCTTGATGTGCTCCGGGTTGGTTACCTGTGCGAAGGAGTGAGTCACGAGGGGGAGAGAGAGGGAGGAGCAGGGACGTACGCGACCCGTCTTGATCGCTCGCCGTTTCGCGCGCTCCAGCATCGTTTCTTCGCCGGCGAACTGGGGAGGGGGTCAGCGATGGCTTGGAGAGGGAGGAGAACGCACGACGAAGAGGATCTCTATATCGTAACCCTCGTGCTCGTATTGCCTGCTCGAAAGCGGGATCAGCTCCTCTCCTCGCACCGCAGAAGCGGAACGCACCTCATGACCCCCTTGAACCACCCACAATCCGTCAAGCTCCCATCGACCACCAAACTCCTCTTCTCCGTCTTCGCCACGTTCGAGACGATCTCCTGCAGCAACGACGCCTCGGGATGAAGGAGCGTCGAAGCCTGCTTCGGGCACGCGGCGAGGTACTGCGGTCGTTCGGGCAGCTGGCGCGCGAGCGCATCGGGGTCTACCCAGACAAAGTTCTGCGGAAGTCGAATCGTGCCTTGTCGCAGGAACTGGCGGAGCGTGTGTCCCTTGCCCGCTCCCATCCCTCTGCGCTGAATCAGCTCGAAAGGCGAGAGGAGCGAGATCGGAGGAGCGTACCCTGCTGTGAAGAGCGCCAAAGGCTTTCGAGAGCACCCGTGGACTCCATCCGTTGCGCGCTCGCACTCTGGCACGACTCGCTTCAGGCACGAGAGGACTATCTCGTCCTGCAGCTGCTGTCGCTCCCTCGTCGGCACCTGATGATATCCCCAATCGAGTTTGGCCCGCTCCTTGGCGTACGGTCCGTAATGCTGCTGCGATCCAGAGGGCGCAGCGTAGAGAGTTGAAGTCGGGAGGAGGAGCTGGGAGGAGCTGAGGTTGGGCGCAGGAGATTGGGCGGAGGGAGGAGAGATGGGAGCTGGGATCGGAGGGAACATGCGCTTGAAGAGCTGCTTTGGACTGCTTTGGACGCGCGTGGTGGCGGACGCTCTCGAAGCGCTGCTCGAGCTGGGATGGAGGAGGTCAACAGGGGACAGCTGGGCCGATTCGCCTCTTGACCTCGAACGACTCGCTCGAAACTCTGGCCGCTCGTACTGGTGCTGGACGACGCTGAGAACTACTCCAAGTGGGTCCACGAGCCACGGCTGTCCACCCTGAACCGGTCTGACAACGCCCTGCAGGAACGCCTTCATCCGAGCACGATACGATCCTCCTCTCCCCGGCTCTCCTCCAGCGATGGCGACGATCCAATCCCTCCCTGCCGAAACCATCCACCGAATCCTCGAACTCGGCCCTCCCTGGCCCAAGGGCGGGGGAGTGCTCACGCATCCGAACCGCGCATATGCCTTCCTGCGCCGCTCGTCACTCGTCTGCAGGGGGTGGCGTCCCATCGCGCAGGCGCTGCTCTCGAG
>JANGFH010000250.1:0-13361 GCA_025758715.1 Glaciozyma martinii | reverse complement strand
GGGAAGCTTGGGATTACGCGGAAGCTCATTCTCATCTCGCAAGAATACGGCGAGGGCGCTGTTGCGCCTACGGCTCTATCAATCGCTGCAGTGGACCGTTGCGAGGGACTCAGATCTGTGGTGCTTTACGGACCAGCAACGACTCTTCCACTTCTCTGCTCCCCAGCGATGACTGGTATGTCCCCTCCCCTACCTCCCTCTGAACACCAACTCACGTTCGTTCCAGGCGTCGCCTTCCTCAACATTTTAGGCGAAATAGCTCCTTCTACCCCCTCAGATCCTCCCCCCACAGCTCTCCCTTTCCACCTCTCTCGCCTCACCCTCGAGACTCTTCCCCCCCCCCCCCCCCCCCCCCCCCCCCCCCCCCCCCATCTTTGCCGCCCTCCTCCGTCCCTCACTCAGGTCGCTCAAGCTCCACATGGGCTCGAGAGAATCCACCTCAATTCACATCACGATCCTCACCTCCGTCGCTCCCTACCTCACGTCGTTCAAGACCATAGCGACGCTTGACGCGGCTGTTTGGCGACCCTTCTTCGCCGCATGCACGAGCCTGAAATACCTCAGGACTGTGCTCGAGGTAGCTCTCTGGGCTCTCTTACTTGTCCTCAGCCCCCTCGACGAGCTCGAAGTCGCCTGCGGTGCCTGGTTTGACCAGGCTGCGTTGGAGGCGACCAAGGCGGTTACGGAGTCCAAGGGAGTTGTGGTGTCGGAGCTCAAGGTCCTCAAAATCGACTACTGCAGTAGGCCAACAGTGATGCGGATCCCCGGGGCAGTGGAGTTGGTGGGAGAGTGGGAGAAGCGAGGGATCGAGGTGCTTTTCCCGTACGATATTGAACCTGGACGATGGGGGAATTGGTGCGTCCCGCTTCTGCTTTCCTCCCGCGTCGCCCAGAGCTAACTTCTTCTCTCCTGGTTGCAGGGCTGGTACTTTAGCTTGCGAATCACCGTTTTTAACCATTGCGTGCGCTGCTGCCCGCCTGCGACGCCTCCTCACCCTGCGCTCGTTCAATAACTCTGCGTGCGGCGCCGCTGGATCCAGGCATCCTCCCCGCCTTGCTTGGTCCCCCTTTCTGCTCCTCTACGCTCCGAATCGAAGCCTGCGCAGCATCTTGCTCTGCTTGAACCGCTGGTGGCTCCCAACTCCCGAAGCTCTCCACCCTCCACGAACGGTGACAGGGTCGGGCAAAACGCCTTGTGCGTCGAGTTCTTGGAGGTCCCGCTCTTGACAGGTTGATTGAGCTCGAAGGAGCGCCTTCCTGTCTAGCTCTCCCGACTCTCTCGCTCTCCCGCTCTCGCAACCTCGTCGAACTCGAAATCGTGTTCGCTATTCACATTCAAACGGAAGGAGGCAATGCGCTGGGAGAAAGAGGGAGTCAGCAAGCGCCAGAAACACGAAAAGAAACACGAAACCTAGCAGCCGACTCGCCCAGCATGCTCCTCCCCGAACCCGCCGACTGGCCCCCTCGCTCGCCAAAGTCTCCAGCCGCACACGTACCCCTTCGAATCGGAAGCTTTTCGTTGACGCACTGGAAAAAGAGAGAGGTCAGCGAGCTTCAAAAGTGAGCACCCTCGTCCCCAACTCACCCAGCGTCCTCCTCTCGAACGCGTCCCTCACTCGACGCAAACCTCGAACTCCACCCGAATCCCCTTGCCTCGCACTCCTTTAACAATTCCCTCGCTTCCGCACTGCCAACGATTTCTCGCCCTTTCGCCTCGAGCCGTAAGCATCGAAGCGAGGACAGCGCTATGACGCTTGCCGGCGGAGTCGCGCGAAGGAGGTCGAGCAACACCTTCAGGTCCTTTGCGGCGGGAAAGTCGTGTTCGAGAGTCAAGCTGTCCAAGGTGGTGGAGATGAGGGGCAGGATGTTGGCGACGGATTCCGTGGAGATGATGAGGTTCGAGAGGTTGACACAGCCGCGGAAGAATGGTACGAAGGGCGGGATCTCAGAGGAGTGGGAAGAGGTGAGGTAGCGGAGGGAGGTGAGTTGGTGGGAGATTCTGCTGAGGGAAGGGAATTGGAGTGGCTTGACCAGCGGCAGCAAGATCGTGAGGGAGGTGATGGAGGGTTGGAGAATTACGTCGAGGATTGGGGGAGATGGGAGTCGACAAGCATAAAGATGGGTGAGGCGGAAGGGAAGGGGTTCGGGGGGCAGACTGCTCTCTTCGAAGCGGATGACCGACAAGGAAGTGATTCCTGCGGTCCAAGTCAGCCCCGTCCGTTCACCAGGGCAGAGCAACGTCAGCGTACGTACCTTTCAGCGCAGAAGGGCTCAGAGCATCCCAACAGATGAACGCGGCTGCAAGGCTTTCGAGCCCACACAGACGTTGATCGCAAGCTCCATCCCTGGGTACTCAACCCCACGGAGGGTGAGGTGGACCGTCTTCCTTCGGCGACTTCCACTGCTCTCAACAAAGACCTTCACGGCGGCCAGCGTCCCGAGATAGACTCGCCTCCAAAGTCGCTCCTGCGCCGCGGCCCTCCAAGCTCGCGAAACAAGTGCGGTGGCGAGGAGGAAGTCGTAGCTCTCGCGCGGGGGTTTCCAGGTAATGGAGGGCCAGAGAGGGCCGAGTTCGAGGATTCAATGGAAGAGCTCAGTCGGGAGAGACTGGATCGTGGCCATCGCGGGTGGGGAGAGCGGAGAGGGAGGAGGAGTGATGTGCTCTGCGGGGTGTTTGTCAGTCCAGCGTTTGGCAGCGCACTCTGAGGCCACTCTACTCACCGGCAGGCGTGTACAAGCTGCTCTGTACGTCGTCGCTGTCGTAGCGAGACGGCGAGCTGAGTTCGAGCGGATGGTCGAAGGTCGAGAGGCGCAACGACCTCCCTCAACTCTTGTCCTCCTCCGAATCGCTACGCCTGCTCTAGCCATGGCTGATTCGCCTCTAGCCCAGCTCCAGTTCGCTCCCTTCGCAACTTCCATCTCGCCAGACTTTTGGCACGCCCTCACCAACCTCAAACTCCAAGTCCTCAAGCTCTCCGACGAGCCTGTCCCGATCACGGGGAGCTACACGCGCGGGAGGACAGTCAAGGACCGCAAGACGGGGGAGGATGTAGGGCTTGGGTGCGGGATTGAGCTGGATGCGAGCGCGTTCGAGGGAGCTGGGTGAGTCGACGCTTGCTGCTCGACTGGAGAGGGGGGTCAGCGCGAGAGCTGGAGCGCGACGGAGCTCACGGGAGACGCTTGAGTCTGCGGTAGCGCACTCTGGACCTGCGTAGCTGCACACTGCGCGCTCGATGCTTCGCGTGGGTTGGAGGGGAGCTTGCTGCTGAGGCGGGACCCTCTGGACCGTCCTGGACGACGACGCCGTTCACCGTTCCAAGTCTGTTCTGCTCCTCGCTCGCTCTCGAAGCTCTTCTGCGCTCAACAATTCCACCGGCGAGTGACACTCTGAACCGCGCGCTGACACTTTGCTTCTCCGCCAGCTCGTCCTCCAAGGCCTCCTCCGACCGTGTCTCCCTCTCTGGAATCCTGCGCAACTACAACACGATCGAGGAGTTCAAGGACGCCGACAAAGCTGCCCTCCTTGCCGCCGTTGCGGACCAGGTGCGCTTCCGTCGTTCCCCTCCTCGCTCTCGCTGACTCCCTCGCAGATCTGGGAACGAACCAACAGCCAGGACGAGATCACTGGCGCCGAGCTGAACCCCTTCCTCGTCCTTACGTTCGCAGATCTCAAGAAATACCGCTACTGGTACTGGTGCGGCTTTCCGGCGTTGCTGCAGAAGCCTGGTTGGGAGACGGAAGGAGAGTGGCAGGCTCTCGAGGAGGGACTCGGTGAGGACGACGTACGTTCTTCGAGTCGCGCGTTCCAGTCGTGGGCTGACCCCTCGATCCCAGGCTTCTGCGATCCACGACTACCAGCAAACGACGACCTCGGCCTTCTCCCTCGCCAAACCCTCCTCTACGGGCCTCTCCTTCAGCCCTCTCTCCACTTTCGCAACCTTCTTTGCCGACACTCCTCCCACCGACGTTAGTACCCCTTTCTTCTACCTTCGTACTCCTCGCTAACGACCTGCACACAGCGAACCCTGATCTTCCTCGACCCCTCCTCCCACCCCGCCGCACCGGGCTGGCCCCTCCGCAACGTCCTCACCTACCTCACTCGCACCCACGCCGTCTCCTCCCTCCGCATCGTCGCATACCGCGATACCGGTCGCAGCAGGATTGCCCGCGTCGTTCGTGCGGCGGGGGAGAAGGCGTGCGCGCGCCCTGGAGTCGTTGGGTGGGAGAAGAATGACAAGGGGAAACTGGGGCCTAGGATGGCGGATCTGGCGCCTTTGATGGATCCTACGAGGTGTGTTCGAGTCGCCCTTGGGTTGAGTGGGGAGAGCTGATGCGAGGTGGTAGGTTGGCGGACCAGGCAGTGGATCTGAACCTCCAGCTTATGCGGTGGAGGATCATGCCGGCGCTCGATTTGGACAAGGTCAAGCATACGAAGGTCTTGCTGCTCGGCGCTGGGACGTTGGGTTGCTACGTCGCGAGGACTTTGATGGTACGCTCGCGTCCTCTCTTCGCGTGGCAATGGAGCTGACGAGGGAGCAGGCATGGGGAGTTCGCAAGATCACGCTCGTTGACTCGTCGACTGTTTCCTTCTCGAACCCCGTTCGACAACCGCTGTTCGAGTTCACCGATTCGCTCGATGGGGGGAAGCCGAAAGCCCAAGCCGCCGCCGAATCTCTCAAGCGAATCTACCCCGGCGTCGTGCGTTCTCCTCCTCGGCTCTCCAGCCTTCGCTAACGACGCACGAGCGCAGGACGCGACAGGAATCACGCTCAACATCCCTATGCCTGGTCACCCCATCGCTGCGCCTCTCCTCGAGCCGACGAAGGAGGACGTCAAGACGCTCGAAGCGTTGATCGAGGCGCACGACGTCGTGTACCTCCTCATGGACTCGCGCGAGAGTCGCTGGCTTCCTACCGTTATCGGAGCTTCGAAGCGAAAGGTGCGTCGCTCGTTCGAGGGGAGGGAGAGGAGCTGATGCGCGCGCAGTTGGTGATGAACGTTGCGCTGGGATTCGATACCTACCTCGTCATGCGACACGGGGTGCCGTTCCCCGAGGGAGAGGAGCCAATCGTTCCTGCCGTCGTCGTCCCTGGTACGCCGTACGTCGGTCGACTGGGATGCTACTACTGCAACGACATCGTCGCGCCGATGGACGTGAGCTCCTTTCGCTTCTTCCTTTGCGACTTCGCTGACTCTTTCGCTCGCTCTCAGTCTCTCACCGACCGCACGCTCGACCAAATGTGCACCGTCACTCGCCCCGGAATCGCCTCGATCGCCAGCTCCACCGCCGTCGAGCTAATGGTCTCGATCCTACAGCACCCCAAAGGGTTCCGTCCCTCCTCTCCTCCCCAAAAACTCGCGCTAACCCCTCGCAGCTCTCTCGCTCCCTCCGACATCCCCATCGCCTCCTCCTCTCAAACGGAGCACGTCATCGATCCCGCCACGTCTTCGCCGCTCGGGATCGTCCCACACCAGATTCGAGGGTTCCTGGCCCAGTTCCACAACCTCAAGATCACGGGGCAGGCTTACGATCGCTGTACGGGCTGTAGCGACCTCGTGCGTTCCTCTCCTTCCCTTTCTCCCTCTCCCTCCTCTCCCCTCTCTCCCTGCGGGCTCCCCCATCCCGACTCGATGGCGTTTCGGACCTCGCTGACACCCCACGAGCAGATCATCAAAGCGTACGAGAAGGAGGGGTTCGAGATGCTCGTGCAGGCGTTCGAGGACGCAAAGTTCCTCGAGAGGGTCACGGGGCTCGACAAGCTTTTCGAAGAGAGCGAGGCGCTGATGGAGTCGCTTGATTGGGATGAGGAGGATGAGGAGGAGTGAGGGAGGTGGGGAGGGTTCTCGTGCTGAGGGGTTTTGCGTGCTTGTATTTTTATTCGCAATTGGGTGGTCGGGTCTCAGTCGGCGGGAAATGCATCGCGTTCCGGGTATCTACAGTATCGCTACGGCGCTGCTGTCCTGCGAGAGGGAGTTAGCGAGGCTCCAATGAGAGCTGGAGAGGGGAACGCACCAAATCTCCGCTCCTCCTCAATCCGACCAAAGATTCCTGTAGACCACGTCGATCCCTCGCTCCTCGCACAGCTCCAGCAGACCCTGTGCTCCTTTCGTCCGTCTGAATCGTACCTCGTCCTCCTGGCAGCGAATCGTTCGGACATCGCGACGCACTTTGAGTGCAGGAGCTCGTCCAGCTGCAGCAGCGCCTCGGCCCTCCTCCCTTGGCGAGGGAATTGGGGAGTGAAATGTCGCAGTGGTCCAGGGAGGGAAGGTACGAGTTGGAGGGCGGTACTCATGTCCGAGCTGAAATTTGCGAGCGAGGTGCAGACACGAAGGAAGGGTTGGAAGGGGACAGCGTCTCGTACGAATATTGCGAGAGATTCGAGTTGGGGTGCGATTTCGAGGAGAGGAAGGGGTGGAGAGATGGCGGAAGCTTCCCACCAGAAGAGGCTGAGAGAGATGAGGGAAGGTTGGAGGATGGCGGCGAGGACGGGGAGGGAGGGAATCCGATGGAGGAGGAGGTGAGTAAGGCGGAAAGGGAAAGCGGCTGGTTCCAATGACGAGACCAGGGATGGCTTTATGTAGCACTCGAAGTCGAGCGTCGTAACCCCTGCGATGCGATGTAGTCAGTACGTCGTTCCCAGCCAGCGCTTCCACGGACAAGGAACGCACCTGCCATACTCGGTGAACACAGTAGCTCGAAAGGGTTGTACATTCCACGCAGTGAAACTGATCTGAGTCCCCGACAGCAGATCACAACGGCAGCAGCTAACTCTGCGCTCTCGGCGTTGACAGCTCTAACCTTCAACTCGCGTGTGATTCCATCCCTCCTCCCCCACTGCACAAACGCCTTCAGCGCAACGGCTGTCCACAACTCGACTCGTTCCAGGAGGAGGCGCTGACCGTCTTCACGCCACGAGCGGCAGACGAGGGACGAGCTTCGGAGGAAGGCGTGGTTGTGGGTGGGATAGCTCCGGAAGAGGTCCTCGCCAGGCCAGGGCGAGCCGAGTTCGAGGATTTGGCAAAGGAGTTCGGCGGGGAGAGATTGGACGTTGGGCATCGTCGGGAGCTGGGGAGGGGATCGGTCGGGGACTCTGAGGTAAGTACGCTGCGAGCGGTAGTCAGCCAGTTTGGAGCGAGCGGCGCGGCGCCAGAGCTTGGAGACTCACCAGGCGTATCTCAAGTGCCCACTTAGCTCCCCGATCCAGCGGCACGAGAACGAAGGTGAAGCGGAATAAGAAGCGACTCGAAGGCGAACGTTTACCGTTTGCCTCTTGACCTTCGACCCTCACTCGCCAGGCTCACTTTGCCACGGGGACGCTCTACTCTGCTGGACAAGCTGGTACGACCAGTCTGGTGAGGTCAGCGCCGTCGCCACCGCCCGAGGCCTCAGCTAACCACCGCGCAGAGGTCTTCGCGCCGTCGTCCTCCCCCTCCTCCCCCGGCCTCTTCCCAGGATTGCCACCATCCACTCTCTACCACCCAAGCTCCTCCACCGAATTATCGAACTTCGCTCCCTCTGGCCCTCCAGTCTTTGGGACGCCCCGCGCGAGAGCTACGACTTCCTCCTCTGCGCCGCACTTGTTTCGCGAGTTTGGAGGGCCGCAGCGCAGGAGCGACTATGGAGACGAGTCTATCTCGGGAAGCCTGTTTGCGCGCAGGCCTTTGTTGAGGGCGGCGGAGGTGGGCGATGTAAAACGGTTGAGCTCACCGCCCTCCTCGGGATCACGTCGAGGCAGCTGGCAGCGAGAGCGATCAATGCCTGCGTAGGGCTCGAAAGCGTTACCGCTGAATATATCTGATGGGATGATCTGTGCTCTCCCGCGATGGCAGGTACGTTCGTCTTGCTTTGGACTGGCAGACGGATGGGGCTGACTCGCGCTGTAGGAATCACGTCCTTGTCCATCAACTTCCTGGAAGAGAGCAGTCTTCCTCCGACACTGTCCTCCCATTCCGCCTCGTTCACCTCCATTTCTACAACTTCCCACCTCCACAATTCCTCGACACACTTCTTCAACCCACCGTTACCTCGCTCTCCCTCTGGCCGTCGTTGGTCGAGCCGATCCACACACCCTCCCTGGCGCAGGTCGCCGACCAGCTCATCTCCCTCGACTGTTCCTACTCCTGGGTCGGATTCAGCCACCTCCAGCCCTTCTTCCGCTGCTGCAGCACCCTCTACGCCATCACCATCGCAGCGGATGACGCCGGCTCCGTCCTGCCCCTGATCCCGCGCGTACTGGAAACCCTGACCTGCGGAGGGTCAGTATCGTACGGTCTGGAGACGCTGCTCACGCTCTTCCGTGCGGCTCCAACGGCGAGGCCTGTCGCGTTGTCTTCGCTTCGATACTTGCGGTTCGAGTAGTTGGAGGGGGTCCTCGCGGGAAACGAGAAGGGGAGGGAACTACTGGAGGAGTGTGAGGAGAAGGGAATTCGAGTGCAGTTCGAGGTTTGATCGAGCGAGGGGGGGTGTTTGAGAGGAGGACTCTGGGTGAGTTTGGTTGCGAGTGCTCTTTCCCAGTGCTTTGCTGACCCCTCTCCTCCCCCAGATTAGTACCCATCTACTCTCGAGCTCGATTTGTAAACCAGCTACACATTTCGTAGCGGTGTGAGAGCGGTGGGACGGGGATATCAGGAGCGAGGGGAAGGGCGAGAGGGAGAGCACGAAGGCGCTCCGCTGGCGTCGGGTTGTCGAGTCTCCGTCTTGCGAGGAAGTTTCCTGAAGCGACTGCTTTCTTCCAGTACCAAGTCGCAGACGACAGAACGACCCAGCAGGTTCGCAAGAAAGAGCGGCCACCGGACCCCGGGACAGCCTCCTTTTGACGCTGCGTCACGCCTAACTGCGCCTTACTTCGTCTATCCCCTCCCCCACCACCGCTCTCTGCTTGCTGAGACCTTGAGAAGACTCGCCTGGAGCCTGAAACTCCAAGTCTTCTCTACAGGGGCTTGCAGAGCCTGATCCTTGACGGGGCAAACGCGTCTTCGGCTCTTCCTCTCCTCCCTCGTCCTCGGTTCCTCTTTCTCCAGCTGCTGGCCCAGCTCCCACCTTCCCTTTCACCACCCACACACGGCAGCGCCGCCCTTTCCCGCCCCTTCCGCCTGAACGCTTCCGTCTCCTGTTTGAGCCCGGCGTTTCCGTCTCCTCCACCGACCCTCCTCTCCTCGTTCGCACCTCCTACGCCTCAGCAAACAATGCGGCCGCTCCTCTTACTCTCCCTCCTACCAGCGCTGGTGGTGGCGGCTCCCTCCCTCGACCTCACGTCCGCCTCTGACCTTGGCGCAGCAACCTCCGCAGCCCTCACCAACTTCCTCACCTACTACGTCCCAAACTCCAAGGGCGTCTTCAACGAGGCCGAGACTCCATGGCACGAGAGTGCTATGATCTGGGGAATGTTTGGGGATTACCTCAAGTGGTCCGGAGATGGGCAATTCGTCAACACGGTTACGGACGCGCTGGCGAACATGAGCTTCAACGCCGAGCAGTGAGTGGTTCTGGGGTGAATGGGAAGGGAGCTAGGAGCTGATCTTGAACGCGCAGGGACTTCCTGAACGGCGCGCAAGCAAGTCTTCAAGGTACTGCTCGATCTTTGTGGACCTGCTCCTGCTCCTGTTCCTCTCGCTGACTTCCGTTTACATCCCGTAGAGACCATCGCAGGACGCTGGAACGACGACATGGCCTGGGGCTCATTGGCAGGTGCGTTCACGTCCATCTGCTTCGCAGCCCCGAACTCTCCGCAAGCTCGCTGACTCCCTCTTCCTCGCAGTCATCAGCGGAGCAGAGATCTTTGGACCTTCCGCCGTTATGCCTTCGACTTCGGGAGGTATCTGGTACACGACGGCACAGAAGACCTACGACCAAGTCTGGGAGGATTGGGACGAGACGTGCGGAGGAGGGATCTATTGGGTGCGAGGTTTCTCTCGCAACCTGGAAAGCGTCGTGCTAATCTACCTGACTCCCAGAGTCGGGACCGAGGTAGCCCTGCTGGTCGCTACAAGAGCACGATCACCAACGTCGAGTTCATCGCCCAAGGCGCTCAGAACTACCTCCAGATGAAGTTTGTCCCCTACGCTCGCTCACTTCGACGTAGCTAACCTTCTCCGCAGGAACGAAACGGTCCTCGCCCTCGCTGAACAGACCGTCGACTGGCTCTTTGGCGTCTCGGGACTCGCGAACGCCGAGACTGGAGTCATCCTCGATGGGTTCGTCCTCGCTTCGCGCTCCCAAAAGGCAGCTTCCTGACGGAACTCTCACAGATTCAACGTCGACGCATGCTCGACCTACACGGGCTCCCAATGGTCCTACAACTACGGTCAACTCATCGGCGCCATGGCCTGGATGCATAAAGCCGTTCGTCTCCCTTGCTCCCCTCTTCCACCTCGCTAACTCCCCCTCTCGCAGACCGCCAACGAAACCTACCTAACCCTCGCAACCCCCTTCCTCAACACGGCCCTATCAACCTTCTTCTCCTCCAACAATTCCGGCGTCCTCGCCGAGCTGTGCGAAGTTGACAAATCCTGCAACCGCGATCAGCAAGGCTTCAAAGCCATCCTGGCGCGGAACCTCGTCTACCTGTACCGTGAGACGAGCGATACGGAGCTCAAGAGTCGGATCATGAGTGCGATCGATACGTCGGTGGACAAGATGGTCTCCAACGCGTGCGACGACTCTTTCCGCTGTGGCGGCAACTGGTTCGTCCGCTCTCTCCCTCCCTGCGCACGAAACTGATTCGAGTGAACGAACGCAGGACATCCGATACCGAACCAGTCCTCTACGTCCGCTCCCAGCACGTCTCCTCAGCCCTCCTCGTCGCCGCTCTCGGGATCCACACCTCCTCCACCGGCTCAGGCCTCCTAACCGACATCAATGCCAGCGCTCTCAATACCACTCCTAGCGGGACTGGAACGGGGGTAGCGGGGAGCGGAGGGAGGGGGATGGTGGAGAGTGCACCGCTTAGTACTGGAGCGAGGGAGGGGGTCGTTTGGGGGTTGGTGGCGGTGGCGATGGGAGGAGTGGTGTTGTGGGCTTAGGAGTACTCGAGGGATAACGGACATTTGGGGGGCGTTTATCGAATGGCATGAGCACTTTATTGCAAAAGGAATGGGAAGGGTTCAGGCGGTGATGCCGAACTTGGCGGCGGCCGTGTCGAACGCCTTCTCCTTCTCGGCGAGGTCGAGGATGAGCGGGTGGTGAGCGTCCGCAGCGAGGAGTTTCCTGCGCACGAGGGTGAGTTCGTGCATGCGCGAAGGGAGGGAGAGAAGGGACGTACGCGAAGGCGGCATCGGCGACGGCAGTCGTCTTTCCCGTATGAAGCGCCAGCGCGACAGCGTTCGCCAAGCTCGTAGGATGAACCGGGTTCTAAGACCGCACCTCATCAGCTCCTCCCTCACGCCCGAACGAACTTGCAACTCACGATCTCCAAAGCCTCATTCACCGCCTGACCCGCCTCCTCCCACCTTCCCAAAAGTCCCTGTGCGACCGCAACTCCCGCGAGCGTACCCTCACCTCGGCCTCCTTGCATCCCCTTGATCTCCTCGTAGACGTAGTACGCCTCTTGGTACTTGCTCGTCGGTCCGAGGGCGAGGTTCGTTCGGGCGGTGAGGAGCTGGGAGAGGAGAGAGTCGGAAGTCCAGGAGAGGGTGGTGGAGGATGAGAGGAGGGTGTGCGAGTGGGAGGGGAGGGAGAGGGAGAGGTAGAGGTGCGAGAGGAGTCCCAGGCTGCGGCACTCGTTAGCTTCGTCGGGGGAGAGAGAGTGGGAACGAACGGACCATTCCTGGTCCTGGCCGAGCTCGACAGCCTCGCGAAGGACTTCGACGCCCTCCTCGCGTCGCTCCTCACCTTCGAGAATCCACACGGTCCCAACAACCCCTCGCACCATCCGGCCCTCGTCTCCCTCCTCCAGTCCTCCCTCGCCAGTCTCAGCCAGCAGCTCCTCGAGCTCCGAAACCGCGTCCTCCTTCTTTCCGGCCAGGTAGTTGGCGAGGGCAGTGATGGCGCGCGTGTCGAGGGTTGGCGAGAGGGGGGAGAGGAGGGCGAGAGCGCCCGAGGGCGAAGGGGGCGTAAGGGCGAGGTGGGAGCGTGCGGCGTAGAGGGTCAAGAGAGGCGAGGGGGAGGGGAGGGCGCTGTAGGCTGAGATGGCGGAGCGGTAGGATCCTGGGGGAGTAAGGGGTTAGTGCGTGTGCCGTGCGAGGTGGAGTCTGGGGGAGGCGTAAATCGGCCGGGGAAGTGCTGGGCTGCAAGTCCTGGTGCCAGCAGTATCGTTCTGTACCCGGAAGGGAGGAGAGTCGTGCATTCTCGACCGAGCGGACAGGTTCAACTGGCCTCGGCGCAAGTCTCGCCTGGCACGCTGTGGGCGATGGCACCGGCTCTCCTCCCAGGGGTCCCCCACAGAATGCATCGAGCTCGGAAGCGCAAGAGAAGGAAAGGTTTCTGCTCCTCGCTCAGCAAGCCACGGTCTCAGCGCGTAGGCTGGGACAAGCGCGCTCGTTGGGAAGGGGAAGCCCTGCCCTCCACTCGCCCTCCCGTCTCCAAGGCAGCCCAACTCTTCCACGTGTAAGTAGATCTCCTCCAGCGCTGCAGCTCGTGACGACTCCAAGCACACGAGGCAGGCAAGCACAGACGAGCTGAGCCCACCCGACCTCGTCAGCGGAAGGTCGTGCTGCAGCGCGTCGTGAGCACCCAGTCCCCGAACGCTGGGGTCTTGGACCACTTCAACAACGAGGATACTTCTCCCTGCTGAACCAGGGAGCGAGGCGACTCGTAGGTCGGCGTCCCAGCCTCGAGCTCCCGAGCTCCCAAGCTCCCTCCGCGACCGGTGAAAGGAGGTTGAACTTGGAGACAGCAAGCTCGCCTCTCGCTGCTTTGGTCAGGGCTGAACGTACTCGCTCGCCCAGCCGCTCCTCCCCTCCCCCCGTCAGCTGCTCCTCCCTTGACTCGCGCACAACGTGTAACTCGCCCCGGCTGCTCACCTTGCTGGAAGAGAGTGATGATGAAGAAGCTGTCCGAGTCGAGTGAATCCATCCTGGTTATCCTGGCTTCTTTGGGCGCGCTGAGGGGGAGAGAAGGGGAAGTGGTCGAGGGACAAGAAGCGACGAAACAGGCCGTTCGTCTCTTGTTCTCCTCCGCTTCACTTCTCTCACTGCTCGATCCAAGGCTTGGGGTGTGCACTCACGACACTCCTGGTAAGCTCTGAGCTCGTCGGCGCTGCCCTGCTCGCTCCAGCTGACCAGTGAGAGCCTGCAGAGCACGTTCTCGCACCGACCCCTCCCCCAGCTCCCCAGCTCTCAAACGATGCCAAACGTCCAATCCCTCCCCACCGAACTACTCTACCGCATCCTCGAGCTTGGCTCACTCGCTCCTCGCGATTACGC
>JANGFH010000249.1:0-78073 GCA_025758715.1 Glaciozyma martinii | reverse complement strand
TTAACACCGAGCCTTCCAGTCTCCGTCTCCGGGGCTGCTCTCCTCGCTCTCGCACCTGTTTCGCGCGGGTTTGGCCAGGTTCTAGTTCGCTTTCTGGTCTCCTGGGCTTCACTGGACTGCTCCCTGACCTCACTGGAAACGGGGCTCTCTCGCGTGCTCTGAAAAACCGGTTTGCACTGTTCCCGTCCTGGAGCTTCTCTCCTTGCTCTCGGGAGTGTTCCAGGCGGGTTTGGCTGGTTTCTTCCCGCTGACGGTGTCCCTGGCTTCCCCTCAACCGCTTACTGGCTTCACCGTATGCAACTCAACTCGGGATTCGCAGGCTCAACATCACGGATTCCGGCCAATCTGAACTCTCGCCTTCTCCCTTGACCGCTGGTGGCTTTCCTGACCAGCTTTTAGTCTGTGTCGACTGCACTCCGTTCTCCGTCAGCAGGTATACAGGCGTTCAATAGGTACTTGGCCATTCGATATTGAATTTCCTCCGGGCAGCGATCTTGCCGAGTCCGAGGAAGCCGAGCTGGGGACGAGATGGGCGAAGTTCAACTTGCCCCCCTTCAGATCTAACCCTACGGCACAGACTCGACTCAACGCCCGCCCAACTCAGCCCAACTACTCCACCCTCAGCAGCCAACCCACCAACCCCGTCGCTCCTCCCCCTCCTCCCCCCTCAGCAAGACCACTCCAGATGAGCGCCAACCCGTTCCCCGTGCCAACCCCGGCCGGCTACGACCTCAAGAAGCAAGCAGTGGTGAGTCCGCTTGAGCACAACGAAAGAGCTCTGGAAGAGAGGGCGCGCGTTCAAAGGAAGGCGGAGGGATGGCGACCTTGGCACGGACTCTCACGTGTTGGACCAGACGCCGCTCAGCTTTGCCCCGGCGAGCAGTGTGTGGGAGCTAAGGCGGCGGTTCGACTGGCGTGGTGGTTGGAGAAGAGGGTCCAGCAGCGTGCGCGCAGAGGGTCGACCCCCAAGCATCGCCCCTCTTCTCGAGCCTTTCCTCCTCAACTCCTCCTGCCTCGAAGCTGAGCTAACAAGACCAACCGCAGATCGTCCCTGGAAGCCAGAAGCCTGGGCAGACTGGAATCTACGTCTCGGCCGCGTTCCCCAACCTCCCTGGACCCGACACCGACCCCCGCTTCCCCAAGACGGCGTACGAGATCTTCAACACCGGTCTCGCCTCGCACGCCAACAGCCCTTGCCTCGGCCACCGCCCCTGGAACGCCGCCAAGAACGACTGGGACACGACCTTTACGTGGGAGAACTACACCAAGGTCGACGAGCGGAGGACGCTCATCGGGAGCGGACTGGTCGAGCTGCAGAAGCAGGGACTCGTTGGGAGCGCAGGAGCTACGGACTGGGCTGTTGGAATCTGGTCTACGAACCGACCTGGTGCGTTTATCCTCGCGGCGGCGCGTGGAACGAGCTTGGAGCTGACGAGCGACCGCAGAGTGGCAATGGGCGTCGCAGGCCTGCTCCGCCTACTCCCTCCGCATGGTCAGCCTCTACGACACGCTCGGTCCCAACGTCGTCGAGTTCTGCGTCAACCACTCGGACGTTCGCGTCGTCTTTGCCGCCCCCGCCCACATCCCCGCTCTTCTCACTCTCGCCGCCGTCTGCCCTACGCTCAAGGCTATTATCAGCGTCGACTCGTGGGCCGAGATTGAGGCGCGCGGAACCAAGCCTGGCGTCAAGAGCGAGGTTGCGCTCAAAGCCTGGGGCAAGGATCGTGGAGTGACCGTTCTCGACATTGCCGAGAGTGCGTTCATTCTCCCTTTGCCGCGTGAGATTGAGAGCTAACCTCGTCCCGTGGAACAGTTCAAGCTCTCGGTGCCGCTCACCTCCAGCCTCACGTTCCTCCTCACCGCAAGTCGATCGCGTCCATCTGCTACACCTCTGGCGTGCGTTTGCTCCTCCCTCTGCCGCACCCACGTGCTGACCTGTTTCTCCTCGCAGACGACTGGCAACCCCAAGGGCGCCGTTCTCACTCACGAGCTCCTCGCCGCCGCCACTATCGGCAACCTCCACGGCTCCGCTTTCGACGCCGATGGAATCCTCTTCTCCTACCTCCCCGTTCGTCTCTCCCCCTCTCCCTCCAGCACGGAAACTGACTCTGTATCTCCCCACAGCTCAGTCACATTTACGAGCGCTTTGTCGAGGACGTTTGCCTCGCTACTGGCGCCGCGATCGGCTACTCGTGCGGCGACAATCTCCGTCTCCTCGAGGATCTCGCGCTCCTCAAGCCCACCTTCTTCGTCTCGGTCCCTCGCGTTCTCAACCGAATCTACCAAGCGCTCAAGGCTGGAACGGTCGACGCACCGGGGTTCAAGGGCGTGCTCACTCGCAAGGCGTTTGGCGACAAGCTGTGGAACCTCAAGCACAAGGGAACGTACGAGCACGCGTTCTGGGATCGCGTCGTCTTCAAGAAGGTGCGTTCTACCGTTCCATCAGTGCTGGGAGAGCGGGAGCTGATTCGCGAGAGAACTGCAGATCCGCATGGCGCTGGGTGGCAACGTTCGCATGATCGGTTCGGGTTCTGCACCGATCAACCCCGACGTTCTCGACTTCCTCAAGGTTGCCTTCTCCTGCGAGGTGAACGAAGGGTAAGAACGATCGTCGCGGTTTGCGTTCTCGCTGACGCCTTCCCTTTGCAGGTACGGCCAAACGGAGAACTGCGGAACGGCAGTCAAGTGCGTCGATGGAGACCACGCGCCTGACGGAAGTGTTGGTCCTCCTACCGCTGGAGTCGAGGTCAAGCTCGTTGATGTCCCCGAGGTGCGTTCTCCCTCCCTCCTCCCTCCCTCCTCCCCCCTCCTCTCCACCTTCTTGTCTATCCCTGCTGCTCTACGCTTTGTACTAACGCTCGTGCGCTCGCAGATGGGCTACTTTAGCACCGACAAGCCTGTCCCGCGCGGAGAGATGTGCACTCGCGGTCTCAACGTCATCCCTGCCTGTTCGTCGCTTCTCTGCTCTCCTCCCACCACCGCTGATGCCTTAGAACGACGCAGACTACAAGGACGAGGCCAAGACGGCCGAGACGATCGACTCCGACGGCTGGCTTCACAGCGGCGACATCGCTTCCGTCGACGCTATCGGTCGCTTCAAGATCATTGACCGCATCAAGAACCTCGTCAAGCTCTCGCAGGGAGAGTACGTCGCGCTCGAGAAGGTTTGTCTGATCCCTCGCTGGCGACGCGAGAGCTTCCAGCTGACTCCTCCCTCCTCAGGTTGAGAACGTCTACACCCTCTGCCCCCTTCTCGCCCAGATCTATGTCCACGCCGACTCGCTCGAGGATCATGTCGTCGCTATCGTTATTCCGGACCCCATCCACTTTGCCAGTGCGTCTTCCTCCTTCTCCTGCGCGCGTAGC
The DNA here is from genome assembly GCA_025758715.1 of Glaciozyma martinii. Classification (NCBI taxonomy): domain Eukaryota; kingdom Fungi; phylum Basidiomycota; class Microbotryomycetes; order Kriegeriales; family Camptobasidiaceae; genus Glaciozyma; species Glaciozyma martinii. Next base: position 74,707 of record JANGFH010000249.1, on the reverse strand, counting down.
GCTGACCCCTCCGCGACAGCCCTCGCGTCCAAGGTCCTCGGCAGCACGATTGCTCCCTCCGACGCTGCTGCTCTCGATGCCGCCGCCAAGGACAAGAAGGTCATCAAGGCCGTCGCTGACGAGCTCGCGCCTTACGCGCAGAAGGCTCGTCTCCTCGGGTACGCTTGCTCGCTTCTCGGCGCAAAGTACCCTCACTAACGAAGCGGCGCAGTTACGAGAAGATCAACAACGACATATTTGTCACGATGGACCAGTTCACGCAGGAGAACGACCTCCTCACCCCAACTTTCAAGTGCAAGCGCAACGTCGCGGCGCAGGTCTACAAGAAGCAGCTCCAGGCGCTCTACGCCGCTCACCCCAAGAAAGTGGTCGCCAAGTTGTAGAGAAGGAGCTACGTTATCTGAATCCCAAGCCGTCGTTTTTGCATTTCCGTTCGCGCCGTTCGAGCAGAGTTCCCGAGAGCGCGTTCTCCAGTCGCACTCGCCCCCGCCCGAAAGAAGCAGTGTGGAAGAGACTGCTGCACGGATCAAGCTGGTTTGCAAGCGAAGTCCCCTACGCGTTCGGATCCATCTCCCTCAACACAAACACGTCCTGATCGATCCTCATCTCGGCGGCCGTCAACGCCTCGAGGATCTTGTCGAGCTCGGCGATGTTCTCCTTGTCCTTCTTCGAGAGGAGCTTGTCGGGCTCGGCGCGAACGTCGCTCCTATCGCGCTTCTCGACGAGGACCTTGGCGAGTTTGAGTTGGTGCCCCTTCTGCGCCTGGAGGTTCGCCATGGCCTTATACTGGTGGTCGAGGAGGGCCGAGACGACCTTGTCGTAGTCGACGTACCAGAGGAAGAAGGTGCGGGAGGGAGCGCGGTCGGCCGATCGGGGGACTTCTTGCGGGGCGATGAGGGAGGCGTCCGAGAGGCGAGCGATGACTTCGCGAGCGTCTTTGACGGAGAGGAAGGCGAGTCGAGCGAGCTGGGTGCGCGCGAGCCCAAGTCAGCCTACGAGCGACAAAGGGAGGAGGAACGGGGAACGCACATGCTTCTCGTCGAGCTTGCCCCTCGCATCGAGTACCCTCCAACACCTGACCGCGTCCTCCCCAAGCCTATCCTCAATCATCGCCTCGACCAAGCGCCTCTTCATCCTCGCTCCAAGCTCCTCATAATCGACCCTCCACCTCGCTCCAGCAGGACTCCCCACACCCTCGGCCTTCAAGAACGCTCGCGTGTGCCCCCTCCTCGTCTCCTTCATCTGGCGGAGCCCTTCGCCCGAGTCGGAAAGGACGCTGCAGATCTCAAAGACGAGGGCTCCGGGTTCGTTGGGGATGGACCAGGTGGCGCCGGGTGGGGGAGGGGGAAAGCATTCGGAGAGGTCGGGAACGCTGGGGATCGTTCGGAGGTGAGCTACGATTTCGTTGAGCGAGACAGAGCCTGCAAAGAGTGAGTTGGTGAGTGGGAGAAGCGGCGGAGGAGAGGGCAGGACGAACGTGAGTCAGAGTCCTCCATGGTCTGGACGTCGTTCTCGGCGAGGTCAAGGATGACGCCAAAGACGGCAGCGACCTGGACGTTGTAGAGATCCTCGGCAAACTTGCGCATGAGCTGGAGCGTTGAGAGACGGCGTTAGTGGGGATCTGACGCACTCGCACGAGCGGAGGGACGAACCTCGCTACGCCAGCGAATGTGGAACCGCTCGGCGTTGATGCGGAAGAAGGCGTCCTCCTGCGTGTTGGGAGTCGTCAGCATGCGAGCGCGAGGTGGGGGATCGCAAGCAGGAACGCACGGGAATCGTGAGGACTGGAGCAGACTCGTCGTCCTCGTCCTCGTCAGCAAAGACCCTCTGCGTCTTTTTGCGCTTCTTGCGCTTCGGCTCGTTTCCAGAAGCATCAGGCGTCTGCTCGCCAGAACGGTTAGCAAGGATCCTCACGACTCAACCGTCGGAAGCAAACGCACCTGGCCCTTGGCCCGCTCGCGTTCCTCCTCCTTCCATTCCTCCCACTTGCGCTCGAGCGACATCTTGATCTCCTTGATGTCCTTGGATCCGACGATACCCTTGATCGACAGCTTGAGTTCTTCCTCCCACTTGATTTCGAGCGAGTCGGGAGAGAGTTGGGATCCAGGAGTGATGATGGAGAGGAAGCCGTCGTGGAACGCCTTGGCGACCGCTACGCGCGCAATCTCCTCCGCTGCGGTCGGAAAGAGGATCAGCTGCAGTCCCTCGCGAGGCAGTTGGACAAGCCCAGCTCACCCTCGTCGATACTCCCAATCCCTCCTCGCACAATCCCCTTGCCCTTTGCCGCGCCATTACTCGCCTTTGCCCTCCTCTGCTGCTCCTCCCTCCAAATCTTGCCCCCAATCTCGGTGACGAGATCCTGACCCCTCCTCATCCCCTCCCTCCACAGCCCCTCGAGCGCCCACCCCGCCGCCTTGCCCTGTATGCCCCCTCCCTCCTTCTCCTCCGCCATCTCAATGAACCTGCCAACGCGCATACGCTGCTCGATCCTCGCCTCGTTCATCTCGTACAGCTCGAGCAGTTTCCCGCCCGTCTCGGTTTCTGAATGCCAGAGGAGGGAGTGGAGGGAGAGGACGAGGAGGGACTGGTGGATGAGGGCTGGGGGGAGGGCCGAGAGGCGGAGGAGGTGGGTGAAGGGGAGGGAACCGCGGTTGAGGAGAAGGGAAGCGACTTCCTGCGAGCAGTGCGAGGAATTGGGTTAGCGCGCGCAGAGTCGTAGGCAGGAAGGAGCAACGAGGACGCACGCCGACTGCTGAGCCAAACTGTTGGTAGACGATGTGCTCGAGGAGTCTCGTGTGATCTGAAGCCATTCTTGCGCCTGAGTTATTCCTGCGCGCAAGCCAATCGTCAGCACCTGCAACCCCAGCAAAGAGAGCTGTTGCCTTCGCCGCCTGTGGCAGTTGCGCTCCTCGTGCAGTCACCCGGCCAGCCCAGCAGCTCGCCCGGGCGCACAAGCTAGCTGGGGCACCGCTGAGGAGTACACCAGGTCCTCTCCAGAGGACAGCAGCTCCTCGTACCCTCTCAGCTCGGCTCGACAACACTGCGCCTCGTGCCAGCTCCTCGCGCCCGCAAAGTCGTCGGGCAACTCGCCTTGTCCTGCGCTACGCTACTCGCCGCTGCTGTTGCGCGAGGTTCTGCCCTGGTGGTGAACGGTCCTGAGTCGTGAGGGTGGCGCGAGAAGTCAAAAGCGAAGTCACCCAAGTTTTTGCTGAACTGCCGTTGGCTGTCTCTCCCTCTCGCTACACAGTTACAGCGGGGGGGCAGACAGCGATGGGAATACGCTTTCAGTCACGATTCAAGACTTTACCTCGCTTGAGCCAGCGGAAAAGCAGTCGAGCGAGACCGAGTTTGGCTCCCATCGCGTTCCGCCAGAGCTCCAGCCTCACCTCTCACGAACAGCACGAGACGGAGCGGAGACCGAGCTCACGAAGGGCCAGCACCGCCTAGCCCTGCTCTCACCGCGCGAACTCCTCCCCAGGCGCGCCTCTCCACTCCACGAACGGAACAACGAGTGTTGCGAGTCGAGACTGCTTTTGATTTCCGTTCCCCTCTACCGTCCTATCTTCCCCCCGCTGCCGATTCCTCCGCCACTGCGCGCCCAACCAAGAAAGAACCCATCAGCACTCCCCCAGCGAAACCTCGAGCGGATAAAAAGAAGAACGCACCCTCCGTCTCTCCATCCCCGATCCCAGCGAACCCACTCGTTCCCTTGACCCACGCATCACTCGGCAGTCCCCCCTTGACTTTCCCCCCTAGGTACAACCTCCTAAGCGCATCCTCGCTCGCCCTCCACTCGCTCATCCCAATACTGCTCCCAAACCCTTCTCCCAACTTGCGCTCCCCCGCAAACACCCCGCTGAGGAACGTCGGGTGACTCGAGAGCCTTCCGGATTCCTTGAGGAGCCGATGGGTCGTCGAGGGGAGGCCGTACCGGGTTGAAGTGAGGGAGAGGACGCGCGAGGGGTTGACGAATTTGAGGAGGGGAGCGATGTCGGTCGCAGCGGGGGGAGGAGCGAGGGAGGTGGAGGAAGGGGAGATGAGGCGGGAGAGAAAGTGGGCGTGAACAAAGGAGCGCGCGGCGGAGAAGCCCTGACGTCCGAGTGTGGGGTCAGTTTTCGAGTCGACGCTGGAACGAAGGAGGGACGTACGTGGATTTGGTGAACGGCTCCGATGACGGCACGCGAGACGGAAGCCAGGGCATCCTCAAAGAGCACGGCGTCCTCCTGCGGCGTAGTCGACTGCGAAACGAGCTCGTCAGTCACTTCCTCGCAATCACAACCCGCGCGCAAAACTCACCCTCCGGTTCCACCTCACGAGTCCCATACCCGCCGCTCCCTCAAACCCACTCTCGACCCTCCGGCCCGGTCCGACCCCACCGACTAAATGCCCGTACGCGCGCTCCTTGGCGCTCATCTTGCCCTGCTCCTCCTTTCCAACCAAGCGCATGTCCAACCGACTCCCCCCGACTCCCCACCCACTCGCCACGCGCGCGAGGCTCTTGGGTCCAGCGTACATGGTCACTGCAGCCTTGTTGACTCGAGTGGGTAGGTTGGGAAAGTTGGAGAGGAGGAGTTCGGAAGTGAGAGTTCCGAGGAGGGCGTTCCCGAGGGTAGCGAGGGGTCCGTTATGGAGAGGTTGGAGATCGTGGTAGTTGGTGTACTTGCGCGGGTTGGCCTCGTTTGCAGCGGGTAGGTCGGCGATGGATGCCCAGAAAGAGGGGTGGATGAGAGCTTGCTCGAGGAGGGGGAGGGAAGAGGAGAGGGAGTGCGAGGGCGAGCGGGTGGAGAGGGCTAGACGTTCAGCGAATGCGGCGAGGGCGGATGGAGGTGGGGGAGCGGTGGAAGAGTAGAGGAGGGAGAGGGAGTGGGAGGAGAGGGCGGGGACGTCGAGGTCGGGGGAGGACGTTTGGCGCACTTCGGCGGGGATGCGGGGCAAGGACGAGGTAGAGGCCGTGGCGAGAGATCGGGGGGCTGTGCGAGGAGGGAGGCGTTAGTGAGTGGTCCAGCGGGGGGCGATGGTTGAGGGTAGGCGAAGGCAGTTCCCCTCGATTCTCTCCGCGTCGAACTAGTTTAAACCGCGTGCATACTTCGACTCGTAGCACATGTCCCTCTACATGAAAGAGGTACCAGGTGCGAAGGACCCGAGCAAGAGTCGCGGTTCATACCAGCTCCAGCTCTAGCGTCGAAGAAAGCAGCTGCACGACGTCGTTCTTCCTGGCCCATCGAGATCCCCATCCGACGAGCCAACAAGTTCGCTGGATTAGCACAGGACAGCCTCTTTTGACTGCTCCCTTGCGTGCTCTGCGGAAGGAGCTGGAACTGTTCAAAGCCAGACGAGCAACGCTGCCACTTCAAGAGAAGGACGCTGTCTCTCGACCACCGAACTGGCGAAGCTCAGCTCCTTTTCCAACAGCCCTCGATCACCAGCTTCCTCGAGCCAAATCTGGCTGAGGAGATGGAAGGGTCGAACAGGCGAGGGGCGGGGATTCGTACAGCAGAGCTGCTGCGCCTCTCGTCCGCACGTCGCATAGATCGCATCTTCGCATCTCCCATCCTATAATCCCAGCTAGCTCACTCCTTCCCCCGACGCGCAACACTCGAGAACTGGAGCAAGTCGCCCGACCTCTTGCTCGGCTCCTGCTTCCTCCGCCGTCTCCTCGCGCGCGTTCCCCTGCCCTCGCTCCAGCCGAACAGGACCCCCTCTACCCTCTGTACCGACTCACCCGTTCCCAGCGACTGAGTCCGGCTCGGTTCACCGAGGGACCTCTGGGCAAATTTGCCCTTTGCTGTCGTTGTCGCCGATGTTGACGTCCTTGAGCTCGCTAGGAGGAGGCGAGCTGTAGTCAAGGGCTTTGACATGTCGGGAGAAGACGGGAGAGAGCTCGGCGGAGGGAGGAAAGGCGTGAGGAGGAGAGCTGCTAGAGTCGAGGCGAGGCGATCAGGCTCGAATATTATTTATATTTTCGCGAGGGTGGAGGGTGGGGGGACTTGGTCATAATTTAATATATTCAAAAGTTGGCTGAGCCCTGCGCTCGCTTGTCCTTCTCCCACTCACTCGCCCTTAGTCTCTGCTCGCACGCCGAACCTACTGCTCTGGACCTTCGCTTCAGGCCAACCGAGGTGACGGCCAAGAGGGAAAGGTGAGTCGGTTCAACCGAGCTGGGAATCGCGCAAGCGGCGGGGACGCAGAGGGCAGGGGGACAGGGAGAGCGGGTCCTCCTCGCACGACTGAACGCTCTCACTCGGGAATTGGGTCTGCTTAGTGTAACCCTCTCCCGCCACCCTCTCCGACCCCCGGTTGGAGACACACAATTCAACGGGCCTCCTGGCGACTTCAGTCGCCTTGCGGGTGTGGACAGGCCGGGGATCTGCTTCCACTCAATAGGATCAGGTGGAAACCAAAGTTGGTTCAATCGTTCTTGGACGTGGAAACTGGACATTCGGGAAGGACGTCACGTTGAGCAGTTTCCTGCACGCGTCTCCTCGGTGATGAGGAGAGCTGCTTCAGGATTCGCTCTGCAGAGATCCTTCCCGATTTCCACTTGACCTGTTCTCTGAGCGCGCTCGGGTGATGAGGAGGTTGTGCGGGTCTCCAACAGTAGCTTCTCTCTTGCGAGACGCGGGTTCTGCGCGCTCGCTTCGGGCGAAACTCTCCGCGCGCAACCCACGCACGTAGAGTACGAACCTGACCGCTTCGCACGTGAAGAACTCGCATCAAAACGTCCAGTCGTGCGCGGTGGTGGCGAGCTGAGCGCCCGAGAAGGGAGCAGGGTCCTCCCAAGTTCCAGCAGGTCGCAATTTCCTTTGAAACGAAGCGCGTGCTGGATACTTGGTGAGATGCACTTCCTCTCTTCTAACCCGAAGGACAACGAGGAAGCCTGGCTCGAGCCAGACCTGGAGTTCAACACTGTGCTCGGGGCTCGGGTTCCGCTTCGCACGCTCCCTCATAACTCATCGCTCGGTGCGTGTTGAGCTTGTGCGAGGAGAAGTGTAGTGCCGCCAGTTCCTGGGTGCCCCTCTTTTCCGAAAGGAGATAGCCCTGGATGGCCCGTTCGCGCAATGCCATCTCGTCCCGCTCTCAAATAAGCTGGCTCGTTTCGCATTCAACGCAGACTTCTCGCAGCTATAGTTTCCCCTCGATCTTCCACGAAAGAACCAAGCTGACGCTCCTCGCCCGCAGGTCGATCTCGACGCCGTCAGGGAGATTTCGAGGAGGAGCGCGTCAGTCGACTTGAGCGGGAGCTACGAGGACGGAAGGACCAGCTGTTGCTGGCGCAGAATAATGAGAAGAATGTCGAGGTAGATCTCCAGGAGGATTCGTGCGTTGCAGTAACGCTTTGCCTTGATGCCCTGGGAGAGAAAGAGCGGGGAGAGGACTTGGGGAGATTTTTCGACCCCTCTCTTGGTGACGTCGCTCTCCCAAGTCGACCTTGGGACTTTTCCTCCTTCGTCTTGAACGCTCATCTCAAGTTCGAATGTCGCTCAACGCCCCAGCAGCCGCCGCCGTCCTAGCCCAAGAAGTCGCTCTCCCGCGCACTCCCTCTCCCCCGCCCCCAGCGCCTTCGACGCTCGAACGCCTCGCCGGACCCGAAGGTTCTTCTCGCCGGACCACAACCTGGTACCTCTCCTCCCTCCTCCTCGCGACCTGCATCCGAGTCCTCTGCTTCACCCCCGGGTCCGTCCTCACCCCTCCCTACCGCCCGCCGAGCTAACGCGGCGCTTCCCTAGAGTACTGGGGAACTACCTCCTCAAGACGCTTGGACCGGTCGAGAGGGAGGAGGTGCACTGGCGCTGGATTGTGGGCGTTAGGGCGTGGGATCTGTTGATGGCGAGGTGGGTGTGGACGGCGGTCAAAGGGGAGGCGAGGAAGGATGGAGGTGAGTTGGCGCGAGGTTGGTGCGGGGTGCGATTGCTGCTTGGGAGTGTTTGAAGGAGAGCTTTGGTGTTGCTCGAGTCAGGGGTGGGGTAGAGTGGGGGAAGCTGGGGGTTTCGGCAGAGTAGACACCTCCGAGTGAGGGTGCGAGCTCGTTGGCGATGTTCCACTTGCCTCCCCGTTCTGCCAGGCTCTTCGTACCTCGATGGACCCTCTCGGTCCGTTCTTAGGTGCGCTCACGTTGCGGAACTTACAACCAGAGCGTCGCAAGGAACGGTGGAATGGGTGGTCTTCTCCGCTCGAGGTTCATTCCTTTCGCAGGGATGGCTCCCCGTTGATGAGCGTCTCCCAGCCAGGCGTCTTTCCGAAGCTTCCGCAACCGCCACTGACTCTCTCTCTCTCTCCCACAGCCCTCTTCGGAGCCCTCCTCATGGCCGTCTCGCGAATTCCTCTCTACGCCTTTGAACACTCGTACTTTCTCCTCTCGTACGTTCCTTGTCCGCTCCACTCTCTCGTCGCCCACTGAAACCATACCCACAGGACCGAAACCATCTCGACCGTCCTCCTGACCGACATCGTCTCGATCGCCTCGGCCTGTACCCTCCTCCCCATCCTCCTCCCTCACTCAGTCGAGGGACACTCGCCCGTCTCAATCTGGCAGCGCCTCACTCGAAACCAGTCCCTCGCTATCAACCTCTTCCTTTCTTTCGCACTTGCGACGACGAGTGGAGCGTTCGGAGGCTACGTCCTCGAGCGACTCGGAGGAACGAGCTTCGTTCAGGAGCACGTCTATGAAGTCGTCGTTCCCTCGTTCCTCTCGGCCGACACGATGACCGCCGCGCAGATGATGGCCGTTTGTCCCACTTTCCTCTCAAAGTGGCGAAAAGCAGTGCTAACCAAACCCCTTCGCAGCGCCCGACGATCCCCGTCCCCGTCCTCCGCTCCGACCTCGCTCCCCAATCCATGCCAACCCACCTCCTCCACTCGGCTTTCCAAGCCCTCCTCGCGATCCCTCTCACCACGATCCTCCCCTCTCTCGCCCCTCTCGGCCTCTCCCTCCTCGCCCTCCTCCTCGTGACGCCTTCCTCGACTCTCCTCCTTCACGCCGTCCTGCCCATCTCCTTTACCGGAGCTGCCGGAGCCGGAATCGCGCTGGGGTTGAGGGCGGCGATGATCTTGGGACTCGTTGCGTGGGTGCTCGAGGAGCTGAGGGGAACTACGATGGTGGAGCGCGTCGAGCAGCACAAGTTGACGTTGCTCGTGGATGAGACGGACAAGGTGGTGGGAATCATCGAGGAGGACGTCGTTTTGGAGAAAAAGACTCACGTTGAGTTGACCGAGGAGATGGAGGAGGAACTGGAGAAGCGCGCAGAGGAGGAGATTTGAGCAGTAGTGCCCCCCGTCGTAGTCCAATTTCGCAGTTCTTGTCTTACACCCTTTTAACGACGTCCCGCGAGCACAAATCAATACATCCCTAAAAATCGGAACTTGCTCAAAACGCTGCGACGCCAGAGTCATCAGCACCATCTCGCGCCCCGAACCCCTCGCAAGAACTCACCAATCCTCGCCCCCTGTACAGCCCTAAAGAACCTGACTCCAGTCCTCTCCGCCTCCTCAAGCTCATTCAACTCCCTCTCAATCCTCTCCCCGACCATCTCAACCTCCATCTCCTCCCCCTCGTCCGTCCTCCCCAGTCCCTCAGACCCACTACTCCCACTCCACCTCTTCCCCGCCAGCCCAGCAAGCGCTCGCTCAAACCCCTGTCCGACCCCAGTCGTACTCCCCACGAAAGCGGGTACACTCGCTCGACGACTTTGGAGAGCAGGAGGGAGGAGGAGGCTAGGTTTCCAGGCGGGTTGGATCCCTCCCGAGGCGCGACGGACGGGGAAGGAGGGGAGGGGAGGGGACATGGAGAGGGTGTGTGGGCTCGGTGAGGGGCGGGAGAGGGGAGAAGGGGAAGGGCGGATGGGGGTCGTGTGCTGCTCGGGTTCGGGAGGGGTGGGGGTGGGGAGGGGGAGGACGTCGTCTTTGATGTGGACGATGACGACTGCGGAGGCGGGTTAGCGAGGTCTGGGTGGAGAGGAGGAACGTACCTGTGACGCCTGCGAGAGGTAGGACGGCAGCGTCGGCGGCGGAGGCACCTGCGGCTACTCGAGCCTCCTGCACCAACTGCGCGAGAACCCGTAGCTCCTCGAGGACGAAAGGCGGCGAGAGGTGGCCCCAGAGATGCGCCGTTAGTTGAGAGGTCTGCAATAACGAGATTGTCAGCGAGCGCAAACGAAAGCGGAGCTGACGACGCACAGGATACGAGCACTCGAGGAAGATGACGCTGAGCTTCTTTGCGACAATCTTGGGCGCAGCGCAAGTCCAGATGGCGCGATTGAGTCCGCACTTGGAGATGGAATCTACGTCGCGCGCATCAGCAGGCGGTCCTCGACACCACTCGAGCGAACGCACCTGGTTCCACGTCCCCAAAGAAGAGCATCTCGCGCTCCTCCCCCGACACTCCCTCCGTGATGAAGAACGCCGTCGATTCGTACCCAGGACACCCACTCGGAGGGTTCGCCGATGCGACGGCGGGATTTCTTGACTGTCCAGGGTCGACGCCGTGAGCGACCGGGAACGCCTGGAACCAAAGGTTGTCGGAGAGGGGGAACGAAGTCGTCGATGGTGCCGGAATCCTGCGACCGACCTGGTCAGCGCCCTCGCTCGCAAGGAAGAGCGAAAGTGCGCACTCGCGATAGAGGTACGCCCGACCCGCCAGCACGCCGTCGTCCTCCCTTCCTGCGAGCGGCGGCCAGACTCCTCCGTCAAAGATGCGTTCAATGTTGGCGATCGTTCGTGAGGTTCCATAGAGAGGTCGAGGGGAGCGAGAGGCGCCGGACGAGATGATGAGACCTTGGATGTGGTCGAGGTGGGCGTGCGAGACGAGGAAGCATCTGCGCAAGTGTGTTAGTGGCGCGTAGGGGTAGCTGGGCGTGTGACGGGGCCGCGAAAGCATGCAAAATCGCTTGCTGACTTGCGTAGCAGCGGTGAGACCCCTCCACGATATGTTCAGGCTCGCTTGCGAACAGGAAGCAGCCCTGGCAGATCTACAGTCCCGCAGAACGAGCTGCCATGGAGTCCGGCTCCAACCCGCCGTTCTCACCACTCTCCGCACAAGATAAGCCAGTCGCTTGAAAAAGTACTTAGGGTACATGGGAAGGAAGGTCTTCGAGAGCAGCTCATCGCCACCAGGTTCGGCACGAGTCCCGCGAAGGAGACTGCTCTTCCCCAGGACTGCACGCAGCGAGGTATCGTGCCACTGCTCTCCACGATGCTGCGCTACACTCCTTGTTACTGGAGCGGCGAGTCCTCGCAGATAGGGCCTCAGAAAGGTGGGCGAGGGCAGCCGGGGAGCATGATCGCGGAGAGATAGTCTAGCTGCCTCTCTTAACGCCTCGCTCCCTACGAATCCTCAGTACCACCTCCACGGCACCTTAGAGGGTTCTACCCCGTCTGTAGCTCCCCCGCGCACCAGCGGGAACCACTCGAACCAACCCAGATCCACTCACCTCACGCGATCCCAGACTCTCCCCGCTGCTCTCCCTCCTCCTTCTCTCCCCCCAAGCTCCTCTCCAGGGATCCCAAATCCTTCAAAGCTCGCCGGACTCTCCTCGACCAACCGCGCGAGCGCGCCAAGTCCCGATCCACCTGCACACAGCCGTTGAGCTCACCGCGCTCGAGAGAGTGAAAGAGAGGAAGCGCGCACCTTCCAAGCTCGTACATCCGTCTACCCAGCTATTAGCAAAGGGTTTGAGGAGGTAGGAAGAGAGGTTGGTCTCGAGCGGTCCTCCGCCGCATCCCTGTCGCGTGCCAGGCGTATCAGCTCCGCCTCCCTCTGACCAAAACGCAAGGGAACGCACGACGACGAGCATCTCAAACCTCGGCTCCCCCTCTCCGATCCTGAGGAGCTCTGCGCGATACGGCGCGACCTGCTCTTGTCGCGGGTTGGAGTAGCTCGAGTCGATGTTGGGTCGTTTCGTGCGCGGGGAAGGGCAGGGATCTGGTGGCCGTTTGCGTGGAGTTCCGTTGCTGGCCATGGCTTGCTTTCGAGAGCGTTTGGGGGGCGGAGAGAGGAAGGCAAATCTTGGAGAGCTCTCCCTCCCCGTGACGGCCGCTCTCCGACTTGGGATTTTGGCCGTACTTTGGTCTCGCCTTTCCCTCCTCCGTTTTCGTGTAGGACACAGGAGTCCCCCAAGTTTCTTACAACCACCGTGGTAATACGATGTTCGAGCGAAGCAAGTGAGACGAGCGAAGGCAGCGTCTCCTCTGAATCAAACGCTCGCTTCCGAACGACAACAACGTCGATTCCACTACCTCAACGGATCCAAATCCGCCCAATCCCCAAAGCTGGGCGTCGTGCCAGCCTGCTTCGGCGCACTAGTGGGCTGCAAGATCCCTCCCCCAAACCCAGGCGGCGGCGCGACGACGTTCCACCCATTCGCCGCCTGCTGCGGTGGTCGCTGCGGCTGAAGAGGTTGTTGAGGCTGGATAGGCGCGGCGTACGAGTTGGGCGAGGAGAATGACGAGGGAGAGTGGGAGGGGGCTTGGGAGGGGAGGGAGAGGTCGTAATTGGGTCGACCGGTGCCGTACGTAGAGCTCTGCGCCGGCGCAGCCTTCGCTGGAGGAGCTCCTAGCGCCGCCATCCCTCCCATCGACGCCATTCCAGCAGATCGTGAAGGCTCCATCGCGGCGAAATTCCCGAGACCGCCGTTCGATGGTCGAGGAGCGGGAGGAGCGGTCGAGGGGAAGGAAGGGGCTGGAGGGGGGAAGGCGGAAGTATTGAACGAGGTCGAGGGGATGGGACGAGCGCCGAGGAGGGAGGCGGCTTTGGAGGAGCTGGTGGGAGCGTGTCGCATGGATCGGTTGGTGGGAGTGGTAGAGAGGGTGGGTGTAGGCGGAGAGAAGGGGTTGGGGGTGTGCGTCTGCAAACGAGGTTAGCGGTTGCGAAGGAGGGAGCGTGAAGGGAACGCACCCCGCTACCGTTCGAGCTGTCGTCCGCCCACATGTCTTGCAGAACCTCCTTCTTCGCCCCGACTCCTCCGCGCACAAGACTCTCAAAGTCGATCTCCCCATTACTCCCGATCCCCATCCCCGCGGCTCCTGTCGAGCTCGAGCCACCGCTCGTCTCCTCCAGTCGTCGCAGTTCGCCCAGCTGCTGCGAATGCTCCTGCTCGACGCGCGTTCCGAGTCGCTTGATGACGGCCATGAACTTTTGGTACTGCTGGAGGTTTAGGAGGGGACCCATCGACATGGCCCAGAGTTGCGGAAGGATGAGAGTTGCAACTGGGGCGAGAGGTTAGCGTCGTTCGCCGGAAACCGAGAAGAGAAAGACGCACTGGCTTCGATCTCGCACTTCTTGCCCATCTCCTCGTGGACTGCGAGCGTGGCGACCATGACCGAAGGCTCCTTGGTCTTGATCTTTGCGAGCAGCGGTACCAGCTTCTCGGTAAGAGTGAACTTGTCGAGCGTCTTGATCATCGAGTGGAAGCAGATGAGCGTACTGCACGATGGGTCAGCGAAGAGCTTGTAGGACCAGCAAACGCGACGCACTTGACCTTGACGCTCAGCATCGTCGTCTTGGAGAAAACGGCCGTGATCTTTGGGAAGAGCGTCTGCTTGACGGTCTGCGAGGGCTTCGTCAGCGTGGACTCATCTCAGCGAAAGACAAAGACGAACCGTGTAATCCAGCGTCTCCGAGAGTCCAGGGACTACTCGCAGAGCCTTCTCCAGCACTGCAGGGTTCTCGCTCTCGAGCGCATTGTAGACGAGCGGCATGACCTCTGCAAAGAACGTAAGCGCAAGCTTCTTCAACAAGACACGCGAACGAACCTTCTCGGAAGACGGCCGGCGAGCATTTTTCGATGAACAGCGGTAGCTTGTCGAGCAACGCGATGACGGCTTGCGGAGGGTCCTTGGTAGCGAAGAGCGGCTTGAGCTGCGGCAGCACTTCCGCCCTAAACGCGTCCTGCACCCCCAAGCGTCAGCTCCCTCGCTTTCGTTCCGCAAAGCACGACTCACCGCATCGAGCGTCCCGCCGATGTAGAGAATATTGGGCAGCAAAAACGGCACTAAGCCCGCCTTGCGCGACTCCTCCAACAAGCTCGGCAGCACTTTCCGCCTATTAACCTTCTCGCTGAACCTCGGAAGCACCGCGACGAGGCCCTTGAGGAAGCTGGCCTGAGCCTCTGAGCTCTGCGCCGCGAACGAGTCCCGCTCGAGGAACCGGAGGGTCGAGACGAGCAAGCTGGAGAAGTAGGAATGGGCGAGAAAGGCGCTGGCGGAGAGACGCGAGGAGGGGTACCGCGTGAGGAGCTGCGAGAGGACGGCCTGTACCTCGTCGGGAAGCTTGCGCCAGGAGGAGCGAACCATCCCGCGCGAGAGTCCTTCCTCCATGTTTGTTCGAGCGTTTTCGAGGTTGTGCCGGTTTGAGAAGGGAGGGCCGGTGTGGGTGTGGATCGAGTGGAGGATGCAGCCGAGGGAGTACAAGTCGTTCGAGGGGGCGGGAGGGGATTCGTCGAGGATGTATTCGGGGGCTGCATGGGGTGTGCTCCGTTAGTAATTACTGGTGCAGGAGGAGCGAGCGACGTACCGGTGTAGTCGTAGTCTCGTTGGCAGCTCGCAGGGAGCGAGGGGTCGTACTCGGGGAATTCCCATTTGGCAGGGATTCCCTCGGCGTTGAAGAGGTAAGTTGAAAGTCCAAAACCAGAGAGTTTCCAGTCGCCCTGCGATCGCGGCGTAAGCATTCCATCCCTCGCCAAACCGGGAGAACTCACCTTTGCGTTGATGATGACGGCGTCAGGTGTAAGGTTGCCGTGAACAAGCTTGGCCGACTCGTGCAAGAACTGCAGTCCCTTTGCTAGCTGCGAAAGGCCCTTTTGGATCTCCACCTCGTCCAATTCCAGCTCGTCCTCCTCGTGCTTGTTGCGACTCCCTCGACGCGCCGAGTCGGCGGCAGAGGAGGAAGCAGCGATGGCGTGGCGGAGGGAAGCGGTGACGGGTTCGGTCGCAAAGGTGATGGTGGAGCTGCGGATTCCACGTTAGCTCAGGCGATATCTACGGACAGGGTGGAGGACGAACCGAGTCTCCTCCATCGGCTCAGCCATTTCGAGGATGCATGGGTGTCGTAATCGCGAGAGGGAAGAAGCCTGCGGTCATTCCAGACGATCAGCTGAGGTTCTTACGCGGGTACAGCGTGGTCGTCGAGCCCGTTGGCGCTCCATCCTCGCCCAGTAGCTGCGTTCTCCCAAAGCAACCGCGACAATGGACCCCCAGGACACTCTCGCCAGCCGCGCTCCACGCGAGACGGATCCTGAAGAGCTCTCCTCGCCCTGCAGAGCTCGGCGCCTGACACTCGAGTCTCCAGCGAGCTGAGCACCGACTCCTGGTCCTCGTCACGTCCCTCGACTGAGCGCTCCCTGGCGCGACTGAGCTCCCACCCGATCCAGGCTGCACTCACCTCCTTCTTGAGTACTTCTACCGCCTTCTCGACCTTCCTCGCTCCTGCACTCCCGCTGGCGCCTCTCCCACTCCCCGCCAGAATCGCCTTGTCACAGCTCCAGATGCTGACAACCTTGCCGTTCGTGTTGTGCACCGCGCGATCAACTTTCCATACGCCTATCGTGACTGTTCTTGCGGCGGAGGACGAGCTGGAGGAGGAAGGGAGGGAGGAGGAGAGGGTGTAGTGCTGCGAGAGGGCCGACGTCGAAACGAAGGAAGAGGCGGTTGAAAAGAGCTGGGATGCAAACGCAGCTGCCACTGCGAAAGGTCAGCTTGGGCGTCGTGCTGAGCTAGTCGGCGTACTCACTGTTGCGGGTTGGAGGGCGGAGGCAAGGAGAGTTGACGCGATGCGATTGAGTTGAACGACTTCCCCTCTGCCTCCTCCCCTTCGCCAGCTTTCCTCTGCTTCGTCAAGTTCTACCTGCGAAGGACCCACTGCTTGCAGAGCTCAGGGAGAATGGCGCCAGTTCAGCTCGAGACCGTCGAACCGGCGCAGGAAGCCTCCACGGCGACAGAGAGCGCAGGTGGGTCTTCCGCACCTCACAATGCACGTTGAAGACGCGCAAACCCTGTCTGGAGCTCCGTGTGTATCCCTTACGGTCTGCACAAACTCCGTCGTGGCTTGCTCCAGGAACCTCTACCTCTCCCATCCTCCCGGTCCTAAGCGCGCGCTGACCCCGCTTCCTCCCCTCGCAGAGCTCTCCGAATTCCTATCGCAACTGTCGCGAGTCAACGAAGCGATTTCTACGCGTGCATTCGACCTCGCCGCTCTTCCAACCATCACGACTCCAGCACTCATCGCCGAAGCTCTCTCCACCCTCCCTCGCACTCTCCCACCCACCGGTCTCGGTCTCCAAAGTGCGCTGCTCTCTCCCAGAATCGATGATGTGCTAATCCTCACCCTGCAGGAACGACCGACCTCCTCCTCGAGACTCTCTGTCCGGCCCTCTCCATCGGGCAAGCAGGACCTCGCTTCTTCGGCCTCGTTACAGGCGGAGTGACTCCCGCCGCTCAACTCGCAGACCAGCTCGTAACCTCTTTCGACCCCAACGTCCAAGTCCACCTCCCCGTTCGTTTGTTTCTCCCTCCCCCCAGCGCCACGCTAACCCGCGCGAGAGCAGGACGAATCCATCTCGACCATCATCGAGCAGCAAACCCTCGACATGATCCTCGACCTACTCGACCTCCCTCCCACCTTCGTCGCCAACACTTTCACGACGGGCGCAACAGCCTCCAACATCCTCGGCCTCTCTCTCGCGCGCGAGCACACCATCTCCCGCGTTCAAGCCCACCTCGGTCGCCCAGGGTGGAGCGTCGGCGAATCCGGGTTCGGCGGGATCGAAATCGACGTCTTCTGCGCCGGAGCGCACGCGAGTGTCGCCAAAGCTGCGAGTTTGGTCGGGATTGGGAGGAGGAATGTGGTCGAGGTGCTCGAGGGGATTTGTGCGTTTGATCTGGAGGATTTGGAGAGGAGGTTGAGGGAGAATGTGGGGAAGAGGGGAAGTGTGGTGGTGAGTAGCTTCGGGGAGGTGAATACGGGGGCGTTCACGTCGCGGACGAGGGAGGTGCGCGAGTTGTGCGATCGATACGATGCGTGGCTTCATATCGACGCTGGTACGTCCTTTCTCTCGCTTCCGAACTGCTGAGCTGACGAGCGGCAACAGCCTTCGGAGCCTTTGCTTCCCTCCACCCCGACTTTTCTCACATCTCTTCTGACCTCGCGCTCGCCGACAGCATCACTTCCGACGCTCACAAATGTGCGTCGCTCACACTCCTCCCTCCTCGGCACTAACCCTCCTCGCAGGGCTAAACGTCCCCTACGACTGCGGAATCTTCCTCTCCCGCTCCTCCCCCCTCCTTCACTCTGTCCTCGGCCCCGGCACCAACGCTCCCGCCTACCTCACCCCTCCAACCCCCACTTCTTCAACCCCCTCGATCGACCCCTACCGCTCCCTCGTCTCCCCGCTCTTCCTCAACATCGAGAACTCGCGTCGGTTCCGCGCTCTACCCGTTTACGCTTCGTTATTGGCGCTCGGGAAGGAAGGATACCGCGAGATCGTTTGCCGGAACATCGACTTTGCGCGAAAGGTAGAGGGGTGGATGCGCGCTGGCGGAGGTGGTGGGGGGTACGAAGTCCTCACGCCTCTTTCCTCTTTGGAGGGGTACAAGACGCTCAACATCCTTCTCTTTGCACCGGCTTTGGATGGACCGACGAGGTTCAGGGGAGAGGGAGGAGCAGCGAGGTTGGTCAAGGAGATTAATGAGGGGAGGGAATGCTATGTTACTGCGACGAGGTGGAGGGGGGGAGGGGCGATTAGGATGGCGGTGAGCAATTGGGGGACGAGGGTCGCGAGGGATTATGAGATTGTGGTGAGGGTGTTGGACGAGGTGATGCGGAGGGAGGAGTAGGGTTCGGAGAGTACCTCGCTGGGTGGAATTTGGCTGGTCTACCGTCTTTAATTTGTGAATCGTGTGGCTCTTAACGTATTCCGAGCCTCTTGTTGATCTCTCCAACGGAGGGAGAGGCCGGCGCAGACCAAAAGCGAGAGGCTCCCTCCCGCGTGGCGCCGTTCTCTCAATTCGGGTTGGATCTCGCTGGATCTTTCGAGTACGTAGCCTGGAGTATCAATTGCTAGTCAGGACTGCTCAGATAGAGTTGTGGGACGAGGTAGCGACGTGTCGAGGTGCGAAGGGGACTCGAGAACGCGGCGCGCAGTGGTTGCTCTCCCCCCACCACCCCTCCCTCCTCGCCACGCCCGACCTTGTTGACGACTTTACGATAACGAGCCAGCTCCGTCTCTCTCAACTCATCAGCCCGCAACCGTATCGCCACCGGGGATCAGACCTTCCCTTCACGAACACGTCCTCCCGACAACAAAGATAAAACCCGCACCATGTCCGACCTCCACGCCTCGTTTGACCGCATGCACTTGGGCCACGAGAGAATGGGGCAGCATGGGCAGCAGGGCGTTCGCAAGGTGAGTCTACACGTGCCGGTTGAAGAGGGAAGAGGGTTGGAGCTCGAGCGGGAGCTGGGTCCAAACGGCGCGGGAGGTTTATCCAGCTTTCCCTTAGAGTTCAGCTGCAGCCTACGTCCCATCCTGGAGGTCCAAGAGGAGCGGGGGGAGTTGGATGGGGACCAGCTGGGCGCGCGGTGTGACGGGACCTCCTTGTCCGCCTAAAGTCGAGCTGTTTGCCCGACGCCGAGCACTCGAGCTGAACGCCGTAGAGTACAACTAGCTCAGCCCAAGCAGTTGCAACTGGGCTGGGACAGCTTGAACTCGAATCGAATCTCGCTAACTCGCCCTTCCCTCTCCCTCGAAACAGCAACGCTCCCAGCGCTTCACCGTCAATACTTCCTCCTCGCCATCCTCGCACAACCGCTCCATCCCACCCGTCCCGTCCCTCCCCTACCAAGCCCCTCCTCCCCCCGTTCAAGCCCAGTCAATGCAAACCCAGTCGATCCTCCCCACTCCCACCGACCAGTACTTCTCCTTCTCACGCGACCGCCCTCCCACCGACTACGCCCAGCACGACGACGAGTACGGTGCACAGGCGTACAGATCCTATGCTACGCCGAGCTACAACTCGGCTTACTCGACTCCGGCTAGCTCTTTCCAGCGGAGTCGCGTCGAGCAGCCCGTGCGCGCTGGGCTGCCGAACGAGTGGATGGGGAGAGGGCAAGGGTACGAGCAGCAGAGCTACCAGGGTGGGTATGCTGCGCTGGTAGGGAGACCGCCCCCCGAGGACGAAGTGTGAGTTCGCGTTTAGGGTTGCGAGCGGAGGAGGAGCTGATCTCTCGACGCAGGATCCCTACGGCGATCGTCATCAAGAACATTCCCTTTCAGATTCCCAAGGAGACGCTGCTCGGCGTGATGGTGCGTTCGGTTTCGTGAGAAGTGAGGGAGCGAACGCTGACGGCGTCTGAACGAGCAGGAGGACCTTCGACTCCCCCCTCCTTTCGCGTTCAACTACCATTTCGACAATGGACAATTCCGGGGTCTCGCTTTTGCCAACTTCAGGCTTCCAGCAGACGCAGCTCTCACCGTCTCGGCGTTGAACGGATTCGACATCCAAGTGCGTTCCCCTCCCTCGCCCTGCTCCAGAGCTTGACGCTGACAATCGCTCGATCGCAGGGCCGCAAGCTCCGTACCGAGTTCAAGAAGGTCCTCAAGGAGGGCGAGAAGGAGCGCATCGAGCGGGAGAAGGCGCTCAAGCGGATGCGATCCCAGCGCGAGCTCTCGGAAGCTGGCGGAGGACCTCCCATCGGGACCTGGAACCGGCGCGAGGCTTCTGCGCCGGGTGGATACGCTGCCAGCTCGGTTGGGGGCGAGGAGGAGGACTATGGACGACTGGTGCAGGGACAGTTTTCGAGTGGAATGGGGTCGAGACACCTCTCGACGAGGGACTATGTCCCGGCGCCCGAGAGCGTCTATTCGCAGCCTCAGGGATACAGCCATAGCCCTCCGAGCGATGTCGGGACCTCGATCAGCGCGAGGATGGCCAAGACGAACAGCGGGAGTGGGAGCGACGTCGGTCAGCGACACGGTGCGTTCTTCTCCTCTTCGCGAGCGTGGTCGTTTCTGACGCCCCGATGCGAAATCGCAGAGCTCGACCTCAACGACCCTCAAGCTCTCGAGATCTACTCGCGCGTCCTCATCTTCAAGGACGACTCTCTCCGCGACGAGCTCGCCTTTGCGCGCTCCCTCTCCCCCGCCCAACGACGGAACGTCCACCTCGTCGCCAAGAAGCTGGGTCTCGAGCATCGCAGCGTTGGCGCGGGTGACGATCGCCACGTCGTCGTCTTCAAAGGCGGCGCTGCGCCATCCCTCGTCGTCCCAGAGGCTTCCAGGGTCCGTTCTCCTTCCCCCCCCTCTCCTCCCACCGCTGACGATACCCTCGCCACAGCCACTCCGCCATAGCGCCTCGACCCTCGGCCGCCAATCCTCGCGCGACTTCCCCTCCTCCTTCCTCACTCCCGAATCAGCCTCGACCGCCAGTCTCCGCGCCAAGAAGTCGATGCCCGAGATCCGCCCAACCTACTCGAACGGTCGCGCCACTTCTCGCGAAGGGTACGCGACCGTCGGACGGCGATCCCCCCACGCCGTCAATTCCGTCCAGGGCCTGTTCCAGCAGCAGAATTTTTACGAACCGACGCCGTCGATTCCGGCGCAGTTTGTCGAGTCGAACGATCCGGGGGGAGAGACGGGGGATGATGGGCAGGGATTGGCGGTGAGGCAGCCGAGAGGACCTGAGGAGGAGAGGGGGTTTGGGAAGAGGGGGGACTCGGTTGGGAGGAATGTGGAGGAGAGTCAGACGGCGGCGGCGTTTGAGGTTTAGAGATCGTTCCTTGGGGGGTTCGTACGTTCGTCATCGCTCGTTTGCAGGCAGTTCGAAGTTGAAAGCATTGGTTTCGGAAACGCGCTGCTCGGCCCTGCTTCTTCCACATCACGGCCGCTCCTGCTCTTCTTCCCCAGTCTGGTCGATACCTGCTCGCAAGGCAGGAACCTCTGCTCCGTTTGCTTGCAACGTCGAAGGTTCGTCGACCGCCTCCTCCCTCGCTCCCTCGCTCCCCCGCTAACGACTGCTTGGAAAAGCTAGGCACGACAAGGTTGCTCGCAGACACCTTTTCGAGAGAGTGTGGGCTCCTCTGTCCGCGTCCTAGGCCGTGGAATCATCGCTTGTCTGCGCGGAGGCCGAGGGGAAGAGCTTCGTGGCCAGGTCCCCCTTCTCTTCCTCCAACTCTCCCCTCTGCTCGAAACACTCCTCTCTCTCGAGGATCGTTTGCTTCCCGCACATCTCAGACGTCCTAGCGAAGGCCACGAAGGTTAATCCAAGCTCCTCCACCCAGTCCACGCGGAGAACCCGGCGATGACAAGCCAACCACGAGTGTACGTCCTCTCTCTCTCTCCTGCTTCAAGCAGAACTGATTCGACGCCCACAGATCCCTCCGACCTCCTCCCCACCGCGACTACCTCAGCGGCTACCCCGGCATCCCCTCCTCCGACCCCTCCGCGTCGACTGCCCCCTCCTCAGACCCATTCATCTCTCTCCCCATCCTCCTCCGCCCGCAAGCGCACCTCTCCGGATCAGTTCACATCGTCCCAGCGCTCAAGGGGACTAAAGCACGCTGGCTTCGCGTTGAATTGGAGAACATTGAGACACTGCCGTCGGTGGGAGGAAAGGAGAGCGTCGGACGGTTCGTCGAGCTTATTGGGACTGGGCCGGGGACGCTTTGGAGCTCTGCGGAGGAAAAGGAGGAGGGAGCTATTAGTGGGAAGAAGGGGAAGAAAGGGAACGACGACGAGGAGGGCTGGGAGAACATCCCCGAGGCGAGTCGAGTTCCGTTCTGGTCCTCGAGGAGCAGAAGCTGATGGTCTTGACCGCAGGGCAACTACCCATTCCGAATTCCTCTCCCCGAAGGTCTCCCTCCGTCGACTGAAGTCGATTCGAAAGGAAGCGGCGTCACATACCAACTCGTCGCAACGCTTTCGTGTCGTGGAAAGAAGTGCGTCGCTCGCTGCACCTGTCCTCCTACTTGCCACTAGCCTAAATCGTCGCAGAGGGCTCCTCAAATCCACGGCCAAGATCTTCCCCGCGACCTCGTCCGCACCCGTCCTCCTCGTCAAAGCCGACATGCTCCCCTCCTGGCCCGTCTTTTCGCCGGTTCTTCCACCTCC
Organism: Glaciozyma martinii; assembly: GCA_025758715.1. Taxonomy (NCBI): domain Eukaryota; kingdom Fungi; phylum Basidiomycota; class Microbotryomycetes; order Kriegeriales; family Camptobasidiaceae; genus Glaciozyma; species Glaciozyma martinii. The sequence goes on along the minus strand of JANGFH010000249.1, from coordinate 52,613 downwards.
TCTCCCTGCTCAACTCCCTTGGGAGAGTACCAGTGGTCCGACTGTTGGGGAGACGAAGGAGGCGAAGCACGTCATTCGCGGGGGAGGAGAGGGAGGGAGGGAGGGGAGTGGCGGCGAGGTGTGGATGAAATGCACGAGGGAGACAGGGGCGTTAGGTCCTGGCGACGCGGCGCAACTTCGAGTCCAGATCGGCTGGGAAGGAGGACGAGCGATCAAGGTGCCTCCCTTCCTTTCTCGCCTTAGAGGAGAACACTGACGATTCTCGCACAGCTCACTCGCCTCGACTTTGTTCTCCGCGAAACCCTCACCTTCCGCTACCCCACCTCCCCCAACTCGCACGCCACCAAATCCGCCCCTCGCACGACCGAGATTTTTGTCGCTCACGCGTCCATCTCGCAAGACCCGACCAATCCCTCCGCCTTCGCAGTCCTCTACCCCTCCGAGCCCGTCTCGTTCGACCTCGTGGGCGTCGTTCCCAGCAGTCATTCGCGCGTGACGGTTCGGATTGCGAAGCACGTCGACGTCGCGTACCATCTCAAGATTCGTGCGATGCTCGAGGGCGGAGAGGAAGTCGCGGTCGACCACTGGACCGTCCTCGTTGGTGGAGTCGGCCTACGCGAGGCGAAGGGACTTATGGAGGAGATTGGATGGGTCGAAAGCCTTTGCGACAGGCCTGGCGTCGATGGAATGGACGGGACGACTTCGACGATTTCCGCGCCGACTCTCCCGCCCAAACCCGCCTCCGCACCGAAGCTGGCGAGCTACCAACCCCCTCCTTCCCCCTCCTCCACTCGACCCACCGGATTCCCCGCGCATCGCGAGCGAGCACCCACCAGCTCTGGCCTCGTTACCGCCGCACGCCCTCCACCCGATATCATCTCCGAATCCGAATTTCGCCCCCTCCATCCTCCTCCCTCGGCCAACTCGTCGAAATCTCCGCATCTCACTGCCGAGCAGGAGAAGAGTCGACTTTACGATACGGCGAGGCGCAACGTCCAAGGACAGCAGTCGTTCAGCGTCCAGAACCCCGAGTCGACGAACCCGCAGGACGAGTACTCCTCGACGTCGTTCGCCGCGCGCCCGACGGCCGAGGAGGAGAAGGTCCGAATCTTTGAGCGGGCTTCGCAGCGTCGCGAGGAGCTCCAGGGATCTCTCGCAGAGCTTCCTCAGGTCGAATCGCCTACGAGCAGTCTCGTCTCGGCGGAGGAGGAGAAGGCGAGCTGGTTTCGCGCTGCCGTTTTGCGGAGAGACGAGGTGCAGGGTCGGAGCAAGCGGGAGGGTACGAATGGGGAAAGGGTGGAGGGGGAGAAGGTCCGGCTGTTCGAGAACGCTGCGGCGGTACGGGATCATCTCCAAGCCTCGGTCCATTCCTCGCCTCCCTCCTCGACGCACGCTTCGCCACTCCGGTCGAGCACGACCCAAGCTTTCTCCTCACTCACCCCACCGACTCTTTGTCCCTCTCCCCAGCGATCCAACACCGCCCTCCCCAGTGCCGAACAGGAGAAGAAGCGCCTCTTTGACGCTGCGAAAGCGATGGCGAAGCTTCGCCAGGAGGAAGCTCGGATCGAACTGGAACGGCAGAACGCTCTTCTCGCCGAGATGGAGCGGGAGGAGCAAGAGCACGCCGCTGCGGAGGAGGAGGCCGAGCGAGCGAGGATGGTCGAGGAGGATCGCGTGCGGAAGGAGTACGAGCTTCGAATTCGAGAGGAGTTTGAGCGGGAGCAGGCGGAGCGAACGAGGGTTGCTGAAGCGCGTTGGAGGAGGGAGGAGGAGCAGAGGCAGGAGGTCGCGCGTGCGGAACTGGAGGAGAGGTTGAGGCAGGAGGATTTGAGGCGGCAGGCGGGAGCGAGGAGGGAGGCCGAGAGGGAGAGGCAGAAGGAGGCGCAGCGGAGGACGTAGGAGCTTAGGGAAAGGCATGCGAGAGAGATGAGGGAGGCGGAGGAGAGGGAGGCGGAGGCGCTAGTGTCGCAGAGGGACGACGCGATCTACGAGCAGGAGAGGACGCCGACGAGGACGCCAATCTACGCTCCGCAACCTCAGCACCCGGTCTCGCAGTCGCGACTCGACTCGAACGACTCCTTTGCCGATTCCCCTGCACCTGCCGTCATCGCAACTCCGCCGACGACCAATTGTGCATCTCTCGCGACGCTGTTTTGCGTCTTCCCGTCCTGACTTTGCGACTTTTGCAGATTCACCCCCTTCCGGACCTCCTCTCCACAACCAGCAAGTCCCAGCGAGGATTGAAGACTGTCCCGTTGGACCTCGGTACCTGCAGCAGCCAACTTTGCTTGCGCGTGCTCTGTCGTCGGCGTCGTTCGCTCCTGGCACGAGTCTCAGTCAAGCGACCGCCTCGTTCTAGTACGTGTTCCTGCTTCTCGTCTCAATCCTGCGTTTACTGAGACTTGTCCTTCGCAGTGCCAACGCTATCGCCAACAGCGCTCCTCTTTCGCGCAATGCGACTCTCGACCAGCAAAAGTCGGCGTACCTGCGTTCCCTCCGCCAGAACGACGAAGCTCGGCGGGCCCATCTCGCTTCGCACTCCAACATTCCCCAGCCCTCCCCTCTCGCCACTGCGCATCTTCCTCCTCACTCGTACTCGATCGACTCTCCTCAGTCTTCCCAGCACTCGCCCCAGTCCCCTCAGCCTTCGCCACAATCTCCTCAGCAACACCAGCCATCGCACGGCTCAACCTTTGCACACGGCTCGAACGCTTACGTCGATTCGAACTGGACCGGTGCGCCTGCAGGAGCGCAGACCTACGGCCATCGATCGGCGCTGGAGGAGAAGGCGGACGAGGAATCCCGTCGCAGAACCGAGACGGCATCTTCGGTCCCAGGTCGAGCGGAAGACGATGCCCTACCAGTCTACCAGGTGCAGGGGACGCTTCGAGACCTCTTCCGACGGCTTCAGAGGAAAAGCAGGAGCTCAACGCCTGTGCGTTGCCAGCCAAACGTACGATCTAATTCCTTCCCTGCAGACTACATTGCGAAGCAAGCCGTCGACGCTCGGCAGGAGCAGCTTCGTCGTCCTCCCCCTCCCCCTCCCCCGCCTCGACAATACTCTTCGCCGTCTCGTCAGCCCTCGATGAGCTCCCCCGGCCAGCAGTTCTACTCGCACGCCGCACCTCCTTCGCCACCCTCCCTCCACTCGATTCAGGAATTACACTCGGCACCCTCCTTTTCCGCGTATGCGTCAAACGGATCGGAGGGAGCGAACGGATCGAACGTCACCTACGTCGGGCCCGTCGGCGCTCCTCCAGCCTCCCCGCCGCCCGTCTCGCAACAATCTCGTAGTCGACGTGATTCGGGGTCGGAAGGGTCGACCGAACTTCATCGCGATCCGCCTATTGCAGCCGGGAAGCGAGCTCAGCGCTCTTCGTCGGGACAGGGACACCCTCCTCTCGACTACCGACACCAGTACCCCACTCCCTCGGCTCCCCCTTCGTCTTACGACATCATGCAGGCGCACGCCTCTGCCCCGCCCTCCTCTCCTTCAAAACTTCTTCCCCACCTGGATTCGTCCCTCCTTCTATCCACAACCCTCCCCAGGCAGCCTACGAGCAGCCTCGCTCTTCCTTGGACAACTCGCGCGCCGACTCCTTTGGATCGCAACCTCGTCGCCAGCTGTCGACGCGGTACGTTATCGGTTCGCCAGACTTTGGATCCTTCTCGATCGGCGGATTGTCATTCGAGGACGCTCTGGCAGCAAACGGTGGCGCTCGAGTACCCCTTTCTTAGACAATACTCTCCCTGAATCCTTCTTTATCCCCTCCCCACTATTTGCTCCCATACAACCCTCAGCCTTACTGCAATTCTTTAATCCGCTTCTCCCTCTCGCTCGCAAGGAATCTTCGGGCAAAAAGGGTATAAGATTTCGTAAACTGCACCACCCCACCACCAACGACTCCCCCGTCCCTCCTATCCCCAAATCTTGACCGTCCCATCCGCCCCCGCCGACGCTACGAACGGCAAAGTCGTATGAAACTTGACGTCCAAGATCCCCTCGGCCGACTTGGTCCTATGCGCCGCGATCTCCTGCACGCACTTGACGTCCTCGAGGTCCCAGAACCTGATGCTCGTATCGTGCCCGACGCTGACGAGGGATTTGCCCGAGGGATCGATGTCGATGGAAGTGACGCCGTCGAGGTGGGCGATGAAGGAGTGGGTGCAAGCGCCTGGGAGGGAGGGTCAGCGAGTGAGGAAGGAAGGGGGGGAGGAGAACGCACCCGTGTTGGAGTCGAAGAGGCGGATGTACTTGTCCTCGTGCGCGGTGGCGATGATCGGGAGAGTAGGATGGGCGACGACGCTGTTTATCTGCGTCAAAGGCGTCCCATCTGCGTCAAGCAGCTCATCAGCCATCGCCTCCTCAACAATCCCAGCAAGCAACGCACCATACGTCTCGTCGCTCTGCAGCCGAAGCAGTTCCTTCCCCGTCCCAACCTCAAAGACCTTGACGACCGAATCATCATACGCAACCGCCAACCTCCCGCCTCCCACGGCCGCCAGCGCTGTCGGAACGACCTTCCTCCTCTTCCCCCCACTCTCCCCCTCCGTCCCCCCATAATCCCACGACAGCTTCAACTGCGCATCAGGCCTCTCCGTGCTCCAAATTTTGACCGTTCCATCCGCCGACGCGCTCGCCAGGAGACTATCGACGTCCTCTCCCGACCCCAGCAGCGCGAGCGCCCAGACGCCGTCTAAGTGCCCGACGAAGGTGGAGACTTCCATCGAGGGGTCGAAAGGGCCGTACGTGTCGCGTGTGGGGGAGGGGATGGACCAGGCTTTGATCGTGCTGTCGAGTGAGGCGGAGTAGATTCGACCTTGAGGGGAGGAGATGAGGACCGAGGTGATAGAGGAGGTGTGGCCACGGTAGGTCATCTGAGGTTCGGTTTCGGGAGTGGCGGAGCGAGAGCTGTAGAGGGGGAGTCAGCGCGGAAGGAAGAGCGAGGAGAGAGGAACGTACGAAAGGTTTAGGCCGTGAGGGTTGAGTCGCCAGAACTTGAGCGTCATGTCGTCGGATCCAGAGACGAGGGAGAGTTCATCCTGAGCAAAAGCGACGCATCGAACCGAATCGAGGTGACTTTGCGCGCGCAAAAAAGGAGAAGAAAAAGAGGGAAGCGTAAGTTCCTATTACTGCCTCGGGGGGGATGATACGGAATTCATAAAGAGAGGGTGCGGGAGGGGGAGCGAAGGGTGTACAGAAGGGGGAAATGGAGGGCGACAGCTCACCTCCTCAGAGTCCTCTTAGACTTCCACACCTGCCCGTCCTCACTCTTCTCGTCCTCCCATTCAAGTCCCTCGAGCGCCTCGTCCCCCTCCCCCTTCTCCTCCGCTCCAGCATCCTCGAACCGCTTCTCCCCCTCCCCCTCGTTCTCCGGGTACGCCCTACTCCCCGCCTTCTTCAATCGCTCCTGCCACGCCTCGCTCGATTCGGGCTTGAAGATGGCCGTCAAGCGATCGTTCTCCCCCGTCGGACCACTGAGCGACCCTCTCCGCTCCGCGAGTCCAGTCGGCACCTCCTCCTCCTCCGCTGCCGGTTCAGCCGAAGGAGGGGAAGGAGCGAACGAAGGTTTGTTGGAGGAGAGGGAGGGCGAGGAAGGAGGAGCGGTGCGAGAGGCCTGCCAGTCCTTTTCCGTCGTAGGGACGAACGGCGGCTCCTGCGGTCCTTCGATCGATCGAGTACTTGGGGTTCCAGGCTGGGAGATCTGTCGCTTGAGCGGGACGAACGCGCTGGCGGGGTCGCTGGGGAAGCTGGTGATGGGATGGGGAGGGGGCAGCTCGAACGAGTTGGCGGTGGCGAGGGAGGCGGCGGGAGCGTCGGCTAGTGCGGCGGGGCGTGGGAGGATCGAGGTGGGGAGAGGACCGGTGGGGAGTTGGTCGGGGAGCGTCTTGCGCGGTCGAGGGAGGTTGGGCGCGCCGAACGAGGTGGCCGAGAGAGGGTTGAGCGTCGTCGTCGAAGTGAGGTAGGTGATCTCCTGCAAGCATCTGCACAAGGTACCCCGTTAGCTCCTCGTACTGCCAAAAGCCGGAGGACGACGCACTGCTTGAGGTAGTCTCGACTCCTCGCCTTGCCCCTCGGATCCCTCGCTCCTGCCCCCGAAATTCCCATTCCGACTCCACTTGCCGTCGTACCCCAAGTCCCCGCCCCACCATTCACGCTCAAGCTCGACTGCGCGCGACTCTGCATTCCCCCTGGCATGGGCGTCGCCGCCGAGATGGTGATTGGGGGTGCCGACGTCGAGGTCGATGTTGCTGCCACCGCTGGAGAGGACTCGGAGCTGCCGTCCTTGAGGAGAGCCGCTTTGGCTGGTGCGATGCCGGTGGGGAGAGGGCCGGGGATCTGGACGGGAGAAGAGGTGCCAGACGGGGAGGGGGTATGTCCTGGGAGGCTGTTGAGGGCGTTGGTAGTCGAAAGGAACTTGGATCTGCAGTCGCCGTCAGCTCCACTCTTCGCCGCAACGATGACCGAACGCACCTCTCGCCCCGTAGAGCATTCTCGAGCATCTTGCACCTCCGTCCCAAGTCCCTCAGCGCGCCTTCGTTCCCGCGCTTCTCGCCCTCGAGGAGCGCGATCCTCGCGCGCATCTCTGCACGCTCAATCTCCCACTCGTTCCGGTCGCGTGCGTACCGCCGATGCTCGGTCTGGAGAAAGTGGAGGGTCGAGGCGAGGGTCATGGGAGGGTATTGCGCGGGGAGGGGAGCGTTGGCGGCGGGTTGCTGAGGCTGTTGCTGCTGCGGTTGTTGCTGCTGTTGCTGTTGCTGCTGCTGCTGGTGCATCTGCTGCTGCTGTTGCTGCTGCTGGGCGTGTTGCTCCTGAGTGAGCTGGGGGTAGTTGCCGCGATACGGGCCCGGCGGTTGAGGAGTCGGAGCGTCGTTCGCGAGCGACGCTGGTGGGTTCCACGGCAGCATGGTGGGCGTGGTGAGGTGGTCGATGGGAAGGGGGACTCTAGGCTGGCCGTGTTTGCATGAGCTTCGAGGCGGGGGAGAGAGGTCGCGAGGAGGAGAGGTCGGTTTCTTCTGCGTGGATCGTATCGAGGTCAGTTATTTGACCTTGAGAATCGCCCTGAGCTGTTGGCTGAAGCTGGAGCAGCTCCCTCTGCGCTACTGCTCGACTCGGCTCCTCCACGTCGCGCGATGCCCTGTGCTTGACGAGGGCAGGGCAGAGTGTGGGCCTGTCCCCCGCCTGAACGCCTGCCACCACGCCTTGCTCCCCAGCACCAGGCGCTTCAAAGAGCTCTCCCACAGCGCGTAGTCATCGCCCCCCAGCTCTCCGAGTTCCTCTCCTCCGCTGTCGGCACGACCAGGGCGTCACGAGCTTCTCTTGACGTACCGAGTCGAATCGAGCTGTTGGATGATCTGGCCGTCTCTAGAGCTCTTGTGCGCTAGTTCTCGAGTACGCGCGTGGGTGTGTCTGTCGACGGGAGAGCAGCACCTCCACAAGGCGGGACCTAGCAAGAGGGCGAAAGGTTGGCGAACTCGAACCAGTGCGAAGTTCCTTCGCCTCTCCTCCTTCTTCGATTCGGCGCCGCTCTCTTCGAGCTCAGAAAAATGTTGCGTCGCGGGGATACAGTGAGAAGGCTTCCAGGAGTCCACCGCCCAAGTTTGAGCCCGATCGGCAACGGATTCAGGGAACGGCGCCACCAGCGAGCAGCACGCACGCTTCATCTTCCAGTTGAGCGCTGCGTTCTCAACTGGAACAAGTCTAACGCCACCTGAGATACCGCTTAAGACTGTTTACAAAACCAATTCACTACCCCAGCCCCGACCCTTCTCATCTCGCCCACTTCACTCGGGCTCCCCTCCCGTCACCGAAACGAGAATCTTGACATGGTTCTCCGTATTGTTGATGAGCTCATGGAACCCCTTCTCGACGACATCCTCAAGCGCAATCTTGGCCGTGACAAAGCCTGGCAACGACGATCAGCGAAGCGCGAGCGACGAAAGAGGGAGGAGACGAACCGTCGAGGACGATTTTGCCGCTTGCGAGGGATTCGATGGCGGGTTTGTGGTTGTCCTTGTAGCAGATGACGCCTGTGCGCGACGTTAGCGGGCAAGGGAGGGGGGAAGGAAGGGAAAGCGAACCTTTGAGCGTCTTCTCGCCGAGGAGGAGGGCGTTCATGTCAATCTGCAAACTCTCATCAGCTCACGAGCTCGTCGAACCCAACCCCAACACTCACCTGAGGCTTCGTACTGCGCGCCCCAAGCCATCAGCGAGGCCTCTCTCCCCAGTAACGCGAGCACTCACCTCCAAATCGCGATATTGACACAAACTCCCTTAGGTCTGAGCGCCGCAATCGCCGCATTGATCGTGATCTCCAACCCCGCACAATCAAAGCTGACATCGACTCCACGATCCTCCCCACCCGTGAGCTCTCGACAGTCGGCGACGATGCTGTGCTCTTTGGGGTTGAGGACGTGGTGCGCTCCTGCGCTTTTGGCGGTGGCTCGTCGGATCGCGGACGGTTCTGAGCAGATGACTTTGCTGCGGGAGGGTGCGGGTTAGCGTGGTGCGAGGGGAGGGGAGGAAGGACGGACCTGGCGCCTAGAGCGAGGAGGGTCTTGATCACGAAGCAGCCGATCGGTCCTGCTCCTGCTCGCTCATCTCAGCAAAAGCGACGAAAAGACAAGCGAGAAGAGAACGCACCGAGAACGAGCGCCGTATCTCCCTTCTTCATCCCACTCTGTTCGACAGCGTGCATCGCAACTGCCAGCGGCTCGACCATCGCTCCGTATTGGACTATCTTGTTCGTCAGCGATGTCGCGACCGAGTCGAGCAAAGACTCACGGGAGACGTTGTCAGGTAGCGCGTGGAGGTACTCCTCGTCGGTACAGATATACTCTGACAGTCCTCCGCCAAACCCACTCAGTCCGATCCAGCCGAGGCTGCTGCAAGCGTTGTTGTAGTCCTTGCTGCAGGCGTAGCACTGCAGAAAAATCAGCACCGCACTCGAGAGAGCGGGAAGAAGGACCGACCTTGTGGCACGAGATGACTGGCTCCCTGTGATCCACCAAATCGTCAGCCGAGCCGAAATCAACAAAGGAGTCGGAAAGACGCACACGACGACTCGGTCTCCAACCTTCCAAGTTCCCTCAACCCCCTCTCCGACGGCCGCGATCGTTCCCGAGAACTCTGCAGTACCGGAATTCAGCTTATAGCGCGGCGCAGGGCGGGGGAAAGAGGACGTACCGTGACCGAGGCAGATGGGGAGCTTCTCCTGTGTAACGGCGTGCGGTTTTTCGGTCGTTGGGCAGAGGATGGGTCCCGCTGCAGCAAAGCACAGCGTCAGCAAGCCTCAGGAAGAGCAGGGGGAGGGCGACGCACCTTCGTACTCGTGCAAGTCGGACCTAGGTTGAGCAGGCGCGTTAGCAGGTTCTCGAGCGTTCGCCCCCTCGAGACGCAAAGGAGAAGGAGCTCACCCACAGATCCCACACCTGCAAGAGAGAGCCAACGTCAGCTGAAGCTACAATCTCGAGGTGGGGGGCCGACGCACCAAGCGATCCTGATCTGAACCTGGCCTTGCCGCGGCTGAGGCACTTCGACCTCCTCGACGCGGATATCGTGAGCTCCGTAGTACATGGCGGCTTTCATTGTTGACATTGTTGGGTTAGCTGGTGGCTTGAGGGAGAAGAGAGGCGAACGCCGAGCGAGCGTTGGATTCGGCGGAGCGTCGATCGCGGCCGGCTTGAGGGCGAGCTACCCAGATCACGCGGTAGCGCTTGGGAAGCTACTAGCGGCGCGCGCAACAGCGAGCAGTCTCCAGATTGGTTCGCGATTCACAAAAGAGCGCGGGGGAGCGCAAGAGCGCAGTAGATGTGGAGACAAGGACGTGGGGGCGGGGGAGCAGGTCAAGCGAGCACTTATCATAGGGCTCACAGTGCGAATCGCTCCACGCTCACAGGACCCACCAAGGCAACCTCCGAGCTCGTCCACCCTCCTCCCTGAGCTCCTGCGACGATCTCAAGCCGTCCCCGCAGCGTCGTCTCGAGCTCCTGCCGTACTTGCTCCGCTGGGGGCAGCCCTGCGACGCTGGAGGGGAAGCTGAAGGCCAGCAGCGTGTGGCTGTTGAACTGCATCAGTACCCGCTCAGGAACGAAAGGAAAAACGTACGATTGGAGTTGATCGCGAGAAAGAACAGCGCGAACGAGCATGAGGTCGTCCCTTCCTCCCAGGCAATTCTCGATGCTGTCACCGAGCCAGTAGACGACAGGATACTCGAGAAGGAATCCTGCGAGAGCCACGAGAAGTGAAGTGGGTTGGAGGGCGGGGAGGACGAGGTTGACAAAGGAGGCGGAGGTCGACAATTCGGCGATCGTGTCGAGTAGAAGGAGGAGGGACGGTGGCACTTCGGTGAGCTGCAAGAAAGAGAATTCAGCTATGATTTCTGAAAAGAATCTTGAGCGAGCCTACGAGGAGGGGAGAAGAACCACCGACGTCGAGGAGGAGAGGCGGGGGACCGCACATGCGAAAGAGGAGGAGAGGGCGGGTGAGAACGAAAGTCTGCGACGACTGTGGCTCGTGTACCACGACAAGATTCTTGTAGAGGATCCCGAGCTGCAATCGGACGAAAGGCGTTCAGTCTTGAGGCATTCCTGGAACGAGAGGCGGAGCGCACCTTTCGCAGCTCCAAGCCCAGGTGCTTCGCCTGCTCTTCCTCAACCAGAAGGGTGTCAATCAAGAGCCCAGTCCTGCACAATCCAAGTTTTAGCTAGCTGACCAGAAACGAGGCGACGGCGACCTCACCTCAGTCCAAGAGCAACTGCCCAGATATCCGCCGCCAGAGCAGCGTGACGGCCCTTGGACCGGCCGAGGCCTTGCTGGAGTAGATCGGCAAGCTCCCGAGGGATCGCTGGGGCCATTTCGAGGCCGTCGGCGCGCTTAGAGAGGTGGGGAGGAGCTGTTGAACTGCCGCGAAGGGTTAGCTGGCGGCTGGAGGAGCTGCGACTCGAGGAGCTCACAGCTGGTGCGAGTACGAATCAGGACGACCTTGAGCGAGTTCGAAGCAGTTCCTAGAGCACGTCGTACGCCCAACGCCCCCGTTTCGAGGTGAGGGAAGGAAGTCAGAAGCTCTCGCGCGCGGTTCCTCCTCTTGACTTCCTCCCCGATGCCAATCCCTCGTAAACCAGTCTGGCCACGACGTAGGATCGCTCGGGTAGCGCTACAGGTACGCTCTACCCGGCGCACGTCCAAGCACCAGCTAACCCTGCTCGCTGCAGACAGTCTGCGCGATCCATCTCTTCCACGAGAACATCGCCCAGATTCGCGCCGTACGCTCGCCCTCCACGCCTCCAGGACCCAGCTAACAGCTCTGAACAGTGCGCTGGAGCGTCCATGTACCCAACTCTAGGGCTCGAAGGCGACCTCGTCCTCCAATCCCGGCTCTTGCTCCAACTCTCGCCGATCCAACGAGGCTCCCTCGTCACCTCCGTCTCCCCCGCCAACCCATCGTACCAAGTCCTCAAGCGCGTTATAGGACTGGAGGGGGACACGATCTGTATCGACCCGAGTGGGGAGAGGAGGAGGGACGAGGAGAGTCGGCTCAAGACTTGGCAGATGGGGGAGGGGATGCTCGTCGTGCCCAAGGGCCACCTGTGGCTCGCGGGGGACAATACGAGTAATTCGACGGACTCGAGGGACTATGGGCCTGTACCGGTGGCGCTGGTAAAGGGGAAGGTCGTCGCTAGGGTGAGTTGGCGTCGTTCCCTTTGTTGGTTGCGGATCGAGGAGAGCTGATTCCTTCGTGCAGGTGTGGCCGAATCCACGCTGGTTGAGTCCGAATATGCACCCTGTGGAGAGTGTGTAGGCAGCACCTCGATGGACCTTCGAGTGCCCCATCAAGCCGTCTCGTCGACTCCTCGCAGATGAGCAAGGTGCGTCTTCAGATCCCTCGCTTTGGAGTGTGGCTGATCCGCCTTCGCAGAGCTGTACCAGCCGAGCCGAGTCTCCTCAGCCGATTCAACAGACGCTCACTGAGGGCCTCGCGCAGCGGAACCCAGCCACAGAACCAGGACTGCAACTCGCTCGTTCCTCCATCTCGCACTCACGGGCGCCTCCTCTGCCCTGGCTCTCTCTCGACATCCTCACGTCAGCACTCGAAGCTCAAGCACTGATCGATTCTCCCCCCTCCGCACTCAAGCCTGCGCCAGCGCCACGACCTCGGTCACAAACGGCAAGCACGCCCAGTGCTCCGTCCTCCACGCATCCCCCTGCTGCTCCTCCTTCGGCAGCTTACGACGGCAATGCGGGCATTCGGAAAGGCGGGCGATGGCAGGGGAGAGAAAGATGGGGGATTGGGTCGCCTGCGTCGCGACTTGGAGTTAGCTGCTCGCTCGTTCGGGCGCAAGGGAAGAGAACGCACGACATCGATCCCCAGTCCATCAAGCATCTCCTCAATCCCATCCCCGCGCTTATCCCTCTCCACCTCGAGCTCCCTGAATCCCTGCTCGGCCCTCGTCGCCCGCTCCTCAAGCTCCCTAATCCTCCGCTCGAACCTCTGCTCCTCATCTCCCAACGAGTACACCACGACGCTCGAACCCGTCGCAGGACGTTCGTCCAGCTCCGTACTCTTCTGGTCGTCCTCGCTCTCATTCTCCGGATCCTGCTTCTCCCTCAAATCGACCTCCCCCACTTTCGTACGGTTCGACACCCTCGAGAGGGGCGGAAGGGATTCGTACAGCTCGAAAATCTCACTCGAGATGAGGCTGTTCTCGGCGAGGAGGGCGGGCGAGTCGGAAGTGGCTTGGGGAGGGGTCGATTGGCGCGGGAGCGAATCGGAGGCGGGTGGGGGAGTCGGCTCGGGCTGGGAGAAGTGATCGGCGGTGAGGGTCGAGGAGGGGAAGGAGTAGGCGGTCGGCGTGAGAGGGAGGGAAGGGGGACGGTAGAGGAATGGGTTGTCGTCCGTTTCTCCCGCGACAGCGGGGTGCAACGCTGTTCCGGTCGAGAGAAGATCCTTGTAGACTGGGTATTTGGCGGGAGAGGGGATTCGGAGAGCGTTGTCGAGCGCGGGGGCGTCGAGGGCCGAGGGAGGAGCGCTCGACTCGGAGGCAGAGCTCCCGCTCGAAAAGGACTTTTCGGTGAAGACGAAGGAGCTGATCCGACTTCCAGTAGTCGGGGAGGCTTCCACCAGCGATGGAGTACCGACAGAAGGGGCTGCACTACGTCGTTAGCTCCCCCAATCCCTCCTGCCGGCGACCGACTCACCTCGCTCGACCACCTCCCCCTCGCTCCCCTCCCCCACGAGCCTCTTCAGCGCACGATCCACCTGATCCCCGAGGTCACTCTTGTCCTCCTCGTCCTCCATTTCGAGATCCCTGAGACGGCGTCCCCCGAGCGGAGTGTCCGGAGCACTCGTCGTTTCTGCTTGCGAACGGAGGAAGCCCTCGGGCGGAGAGCTGACGCGGCGGAGAGCTGGAGGCGGACGTCAGTAGTCTTCTCGACCGCGAACGGCAACGACTGACCTCGACTTGTCATTCGGACGCGTTCGAGCAGGAGGGAGGAACCAAAGCGACAAAGCGCGAGATTTTTGGCCAGTGAACCTTCCGTCGACCAAGGCTGTCAACCCTTCTGCCTGAGTTCTACCACAAGCCTAGGAGCGGCCGAGGGCACCCAATCGCCAGCTCTCGACATCCTAATCTCGCTGAGCGAGAATTCCTAGAAAAGTGCGAATCTATTCCCCTCCTTCCTTCTTTCTACCCATCTCCTCCCGTATGTCCACTCAGCATCACCAACGCAATCTCAAACGTCGCTGCAGCGCAAGACCCCACATCAGCTCCTATCCCCTCGGACCCCAGCGAAGAGAAAGAGAACTCACTAATCGTCACCGCACTCCCCACAAAGCTGCTCGCGACAGTCGGTTTCAACCCCCTCAAGAACCCTTTGAGCCCCAACAACCTCACCGCCCAGCTCTCGGCCCTCGGATCCACTTTCGGCACCCACCTCCCATCGACACATTTCGCGTCCCCGCGCGCAGGGGGGAAAACGAATCGGTTGAGGAACGAGTAGACGAACGTCTCGTGGAACCGGTAGCGGAAGGAGGCCATGCCGTCGCTGTGGATCCCGTGGGCGACGTGTCGGACTGTGAGGGGGGTCGGGGTGGAGGGGCCCGAGGGGGAGAAGGGGGAGGAAGAGGAGGGAGAGGGGTGGGCGCGGAGGTCGACGATGGAGGTTTGTAGGCGGGTTTTGATGATGTCGAATCTGTCCTTGCCATCAGTATACGTCGAGAGAAGAGGGGAAGGAGGAAGAACGGGTATGGTACGATGGCGCTGAGGGAACCGGCGAGCCCGCCTGCGAGGAGAGTTCGACCGACTTCAGTCTTGTTGAGCTTGCCGCCTTGGAAGAAGGCGGAGCCGGGTATTGAGGGTGCGTCTGCTGATGTTGATGATGATGATGCGAGTGAAGGGGGTGAGGGCTTGAACGCTTCTTGTCCTCGTAATAACCGGCGAAACACGAAATCTGTAAGCGGGGCGTCAGCGAGAGTTCGAGCCGACAACGAGAGGGGAGAACGCACAGCCCCAGAAGAAGATGCCGCTCGAGATCCCATCTCGACATGCAGTCATGAGTCCTCCGATGTAGAAACCTCGAGGACCGTCCGTCTGCCAGATCTTTTGCGAAATCTTGAACGAGCCCAACTTCTTGCCGTCCTTGCCAAACGACTCGGCCTGCGCGCGGCACTTGACGACTTCGATCTAACGAGGCACGTGAGTGGGGAGGAGGAAGGCGGGGAAGGGAGGACGAACGGGGGTTTGAAGAAGTGCGCAAGTCGCTCCAGAGGTTGCGCCAGCGAGAAAGACGCGCGACAGCATCGAAGGATTTTGCCGATCTTGTTCGAGGTGGTGCCTGCGCAGGGGTGAGGTGGGAGAAGTCAGTGAAGCTCCCAGGAGGTCTCCAGTCTAACTTCACTCCGCTGCGGAGCGTTGGGTCGCTTGCTAGCGATACTTCCCCCTCCGCTATGGCAGCAGGAAGGCAGTCATCGCAGCGAGAACGAAACGCCTTCGCGCCGTAGGCTAACACATCTTTTTAGTTCTTCGGCCCAGGCGATACTCGAGCACGAACCAACGCCCCCAGAGCGAGCAGCTCTTAGTGGCAGCTCCCAGCTCTAGCTTCAACCACCGCAGGGACCTGCCTCAGCCGATGAATCCACCAGTCGAGCGACGAGCAGTGGAGCCTTGCTCACTCGAGACGCTTGCAGGAAGAACATCCCCTGCGCTCTCGAGAACCGTCCTGCCTGCCTCGCCGCGCGTCAGGGAGCTCATTGGACCGCCCCGCGCCCCCAGTCGAACCAAGGTAGCAGGCGGTGCGCTGAGTGGAGCTCGGCGTTGATCAATCAGCAGGCCAAGGAGCGTTCGCTGCCCCAAACTGCACGTCGAAGTACTCCCGAATCGCCCAGCGCTCCGCCGGATTCTCCTCGTCTCGCACAGAGATTCGCAACCCTAATTACACGCTACCTTGATTCCGCAGCGAAAGCGGGCGTCAAGCGAGCGTTGCGACGAGCAGGGATCTCTGTGGTGTCGAAGAGCGAGTTCTGATTCTGCGACCTCGTGAGTCCCTCGCGGGTGCTATCGAGCCGCATTGCTGGGAGCGATGCTCCTGGCTCACGAGCTCGAGTTGCTGCGCAGGTCCACGAGCTGGTTCTGCCCTGGGAGCGCTGCGTGCGCCGTCCAGCGAGGAGGCGATCTGCTCATACTGCACAAGGTGCTCACAGGGAGCGGTTCCCCGGTCCTCACCTCGAGGGCGTACGTCTACTCCTCCTCCCCAGGGCTCCCTTGAAAACACGGAGTCCGATCCCCTGGCTCCAGATGCTCGGCTTCGTGCTCGCGAAGCTCTCGGACCTGGAGCACTCGACCGACGATCGAGTATCAGCCAGTGCCTGCAAGCGTTCGCTCCCAGTCTGCAGATTGATCGTGTTGGCGTGTCGACTGCTCCTACTCCCATGAGCTCCCATCTCCCACACGAAGGGAAGACCCCAGCGTCCGCCTTAGCACTACCGTTGAACCGCTCTTCTGAGCAGGTACCCGACCAGTGCAGGAGCTCGACGGGCCTCCCCCTTCGCGTCAAGAGGCTGCACGCAGAGCTGGTGGCCCAGAGCAGTGGCATAGCGGATGGGTCCTCGAGAGCCGCACTCCCAACTCGCCATTCGCACGACCTCGCCGGCAGCTCCAGCTCTCAGTCTGGTGCCCAAACCACGTCCGAGAACAAGGAGCGCGAGTCATCTACTACGCCGTTTATCAAGGCGCTCGGCAGAACCTCTGCCTCCCGCACTCGAGCAGCGACTGGAACCCTCGCGCGCCCGCTTCCTCCGTCCCCCCACTCCCAGCCCGCACAACCAAGAACAGCAACTCACATGACGAGTCCATACCCGCCAAAGAACGCGCTATCAATCACTGCGAGCCCCATGATCGGTCCCGCCGCGCCCGCAAAGAGGAACTTCAGTCCCTCCGACTTCCAGAGCGTCGCTAGTCCGGGCTTGATGTGCGCTACTCGTGGCGTCGGTGTCGGCTTCGCGCTGTTGGCGGAGGAGGAGGTGGAAGGAGAGGAGGAGGAGGTGGTGGAAGGGGAGGGAGTGGACGAGGCGGTCGAGCGGGAACCGGCGCCTACGCGGGAGGAGGGGACTCGGGCGGTTTGTAGTCGGACTTTGAGGACTTCGAGCCTGTGCGACGTTCGTTCGGCGAGGTCAGCTTGAGCTCTGCGAGGGCGGTAGAAGGGAGGAGACGAACGGGTTCGAGACGAGGATGCCGACTGAGAGAGGGACGAGGTTAGCTCGTCGTTCCACGCGCAGCTCGGTGGGGCCCAGCTGCAGGCTGAGAGGACTGGTGGACTTACCTGCTCCTCCTAACCAGCCCGCAAGAAAGTCATCGCGAGAGCCAGGCTCGTCCCGCTTCGATGGCTCAATTGCGTCCATCGAAAGACCAGAATCCCCCGAGTTGCTCCTGCTCTGCGAGTCTTGTGGTGGGCGAGTTGAGGCTGTCAAGGGCGAGTAGCGTGAGGGGCGAGTGGGGTGCGGAGGGAAGGAGCCAGCATTGCCTGAGCGCGAAGGTCGACTTCGAAGAAAAAGTCAGCCAAGTCCTTCGTTGCCCAACTCCCTCTCCGCCCCAGCAGCAGCAGCCGCCGCCGCCATGCCCAAGAAAGGATCAAAGAGGAGGAAGACTCGCACCCACGTACGCTCGCTCCCAGTCTCAGGGCCAAACCAGGAAGAAAGAACGAGAGCTAACCGACTCCGCGAGCGCAGGTCAAGCCGACCGACTCTTCCGTCGACCCCAACGCCCCCAAAGTTCCCAAGTCGTTCGTCGTCAAGAGTGGGACCGTAGGAGGAACGGTGGCGGCGTTGACGAGGGATGTGAGGAGCGTGTTGGAGCCCAATACTGGAAGTAGGATCAGGGTGAGTTTTCGGTCGGTTCGCATGGGATGGAGCGGGCTGTGGTGGCACGCGGGCAGTGGTGAATGGACTGGGGAACTTGTCTATAGACGGCGAGGACAGGGCGAGGACGGGCGAGGGAGGGGAGCGCACCAGCTCTTCCGTTCTCCTGGCGGTTTTTGCTGTTCCAGGGCGACGCTGGCAGGGACGGCTTAGCGAGGCACGATGTCGAGTGCACTTCTTTCTAAAAAGGAAGAGGTAGCTCAGTATGAGACCAAAGCGAAAGGCGTCCCTGTGCGAGAGCAAGGACGAGCAGAAGAGGAGGAGGGAGTGGATCGCAGGCAGCGTGGCGGGATACTCGTCACCTCGACAGAGGAGCTTCTGGTATACAAGGAGTTCGCAGAGGGTACGGAGCCGCTACTGCTGTCACCTGTAGCAGGATATGCTTGAGCAGCGGTGTGCCCACTCGGGGAACGACGCAGGGGGAACTCGTGTCGAGAGCTCGTCTTTCAAGATCAAGGATCTCGCATGTGTTTCCGACTGGCCTCCTCGAGTGCGTGGAGGGGACACAGCGGCTACGCCGGCGCGGAGAGCTCGAGCAGGAGCTCGCAGATTCCATCTCCTCGCTCGTCGAGGCAGTGGTTACTGCTGAATGCGTCCTTGCTCAGGTCTCTTCGACCCGTAAAATGGGAAGGTACCTCTCGCTTGTAGCTCAAAACCCTTGAGCAAGCATCCTATCGTTTAGCGCAAGAGACGGAACCCTGAGCGAGGCAGCGCGGCACGACCTTCGCTGGCCTTCGACCTGCTTTGGCAGAACAAAAGTCGCGATGCAGATGTCGTGGCTGCCTCGACGAACTCTCGCGACAAGGTAGGTTCCCACCTCAGGCACCACTTCCGCGTCTGGCCTGTTTCTAGCAGCAATTGCTGGGAGCAGTCGACCGCGATAACGGGATGGCGTCTTCGTTGCGAACCCAAACCCCACCTGTCCTTGAGAATGCGAGAACTCGAGATTGAGATGTTTTTCGAGCGAGCCTGTTCCTCACCGGTTCTCGTCGTGGAGCAGGGACTAGGACTTGGGATGGATCTTGTCAAGTGTAAATCCTCACGAGGAGGTGCCACTCCTCATGTGCCGCCATCATCTCGCCAGTCCTGTGGAGTGTGGAACCTCGATCTCCGCAGGAAAGCAGAGCTTTGGGCCAGCACTCGCGATGCGCGCGTACTTGTTTCGTCGAGGTCGCAGCGTGGCGTAGCTCTTCCATGACTTCTGCTCTCCAGTCGTGTCGTCAACGAACCAAAACACTAACCCATCTCTTCCGCGCAGGAACGGAAATCCAACCGACTCCGCGACTTTGTCTCCATGTCGGGTCCTCTCGGCGTCACCCACCTCCTCGTCTTCTCCCAACCCGCCTCCTCCTCGTTTGTCAACCCCGCCGCCGACACCATCTCCCAACCCGCGACCGCTTCCGCGAAGAGCGGCAAAAGCGCCAAGATGGCGCAGAAGGAGGCCGAGGACCGCGCCGAGAAGAGTCTCCTCGAGGGAACGACGACGCTCAACCTCCGCCTCATTAGGCTGCCGAGGGGACCGACGCTCAGCTTCAAGGTGCTGAGGTACAGTCTGGCGAGCGACGTGCTTAGGATGGCGAGGAGGCCTAGGAGTATTGGTCGGGAGTTTGCAGAGGCGCCTCTGGTGTGTTTTTCTGCTTTCCGCCTCCTCGTGGAGTCGTAGCTGATTTGTTGTTCACGCGCAGCTCATTCTCAGCGGATTCGGAGGCGAGGACAAGCAGCTCAAGCTCATGACGACTGTCTTCCAGAACCTGTTCCCCGCGATCCACGTGCAGACCGTTCGTCCCATCCCTCTCCTCCCCACTCGCTCGCACTAACCCCTGCGCACAGATGGCTCTCTCATCCGCCCGCCGCGTCGTCCTCCTCTCCTACAACGCCCAAACCCACACGGTCGACTTCCGCCACTACCTCATCTCCGTCCGCCCCGTCGGCGTCTCTCGCCCGATCCGCAAGATCGTCCTCGGTTCCACGGCGAACAAGGCCGTTCCCCTCCCCCTCTCCCGCAAGCGCGAACGGAGCGCGTCGGTCGGGTCGGAGGACGAGAGTATTAGTGGTGGAGGTGTCGGTGCGCGCGGGAAGGGGATCTTGGACCTCAGTCGCGCGGAGGATATCAGCGACTATATCCTCCGACATGAGGGGATGGGGTTCGTCACTTCTGATTCGGAGATGAGTGATGTGAGCGAGGGAGGGAGCCAGAGTGGGCATTCGAGTGGGAGCGAGGAGGATGAAAGGAGGGGGAAGGTTAGGCTTGCGGGGGATTATGTGGGGAGGGGGAATAGGGGACGCGGGGTCAAGGGGGAGAAGAGGGCGGTGCGGTTGGTCGAGTTGGGACCGAGGATGGAGCTTGGGTTGATCAAGGTCGAGGAGGGGGTTGGGGAGGGAGAGGTCATGTTCCACGAGATGGGTGAGTCGTCGTTCCTCGCTCGTGTTCCTCGGAAACAGTACTGATCTCCGCTCGCTCGCTCGCAGTGCACAAGTCCGTCTCCGAGGCCGCCAAACTCGCCAAAGTCCACGCTGCGAAGCGCAAGCTCGCTGCCGAGCGTCGCGCCGCTCAGGCCGTCAACGTCGCGGCCAAGAAGGCTGCGAAGAAGGCTGCTCGTGGAGAAGTCGACGAGGACGCCAAGGACGACGACGAGGAGCAGGTCGAGGGCGAGGACGAGGAGGATGAGAACGCCATCGATTCCGATATCGAGTACGATTACGACGAGCAGCATGGTCTTGCTGTCGCCAGCGACGAGGAGCTCCACGACGATTCGGACTCGGAGGGCGAGGGAGAGGAGGACGATGAGGAGGAGGAGGAGGAGGAGGAGATGGCGATCGATTCGGACGCCGACGATTCGGAGGAGGACGACGAGGAGCTCGTAGGCGAGGACGACGATTCCGACATGTCTCCCGTCCCGATAGACGCCTCTCCCCCTCCCTTCAAGAAGCGTCAGACGAACCGACCCTCGAACGGACCCATGTCGTTCAAGCACAAGGGGTTCGCGAAGCAGGATCGCGCGCCTCCGAAGCCCGCCGCTGGAATCTCGTACGAACGCCCGCCGCCCAAGCTCAAGAACGGTCGAGGAGGAACCGACGCGAAGAGCAGTACGCGCGGTGGGTTCGAGGAGGGAGAAGGTGGACGTGGGAGGGGACGTGGGAGGGGAGGAGATCGGGGACGTGGGGGGGATCGTGGGAGGGGTGGAGAGCGTGGGAGGGGTGGAGATCGTGGACGTGGGTCGTCGCGGGGGAGCTCGAGGGGTGGGTTCGAGAAGCGGGGTGGGTCGCGAGGTGGATCGCGCGGTGGACGTGGGGGAGGAGGACGCGGTGGACGTGGTCACTAGATGCAAAGACCTGCGCCTGTTCATCCTCTTGATTCTGCGGTGCTGCCCTCCAGTTTCGTGTTGCGTTAGAAGAAAGTCGGAGAGCAGGAAGGAGGAAGCGGCGAGGCTCGGGAGCGAGCCAGTGGTGGGCCCACAAGAAAGCTGGAACGTTCTCTTCCAGGAAGGTAGGCTGCTGAAACCAACGTCGAGGGAGCAGATGGGAAGAGCAGAGGTAGGAGCAGTGTGAAGGCGTGGAAGGGAACGAGTGATTCATTGCGGAGGGTGACCTTGAGCGCTCCAAGCTCTGCAGGGTCCTGAGTTGACGCTGCGCTCCTTCTGAAGGCTCGGCATGACTGGCTCTGCTCTGCGTGAACGATCAGCACACGCGCACCAGGGAGAGAAGGCTGGAAGACGCACCTCGTCTCGCGGAGCAAGATCGGCGAGGATGACTCTGATGGAGCGCTCGAAGGCCCACCGAGGTGCCACCTACACACTTGCCATTGGGTGCAGGTTCGGTCTCAACCAGCGTGGGTTCGGCCACACCTGCACGAGGGAATCAGCTCTCCTCGATCCGCAACCAACAAAGGGAGCGACGCCAACTCACCCTTGCGACGACCCTCCCCTTTACCAGCGCCACCGGTACAGGCCCATAGTCCCTCGAGTCCGTCGAATTGCTCGTATTGTCCCCCGCCAGCCACAGGTGACCCTTGGGCACGACGAGCATCCCCTCCCCCATCTGCCAAGTCTTGAGCCGACTCTCCTCGTCCCTCCTCCTCTCCCCACTCGGGTCGATACAGATCGTGTCTCCCTCCAACCCAATAACGCGCTTGAGGACTTGGTACGACGGGTTGGCGGGGGAGACGGAGGTGACGAGGGAGCCTCGTTGGATCGGCGAGAGTTGGAGGAGCAGGCGAGATTGGAGGACGAGGTCTCCTTCGAGTCCTAGAGTTGGGTACATGGAAGCTCCGGCGCACTGTTCAGAGGTGTTAGCTTGGTCCTGGAGGCGAGGAGGGCGAGCGTACGGCGCGGATCTGGGCAATGTTCTCGTGGAAGAGATGGATCGCGCAGACGGTCTGCAGCGAGCAGGGTTAGCTGGGGCTTGGGCGGGCGCCGGGGAGAGCGTACCTGTAGCGCTACTCGAGCTATCCTACGGCGTGGCCAGACTGGTTTACGAGGGATTGGCATCGCGGGAGGAAGTCAAGAGGAGCAACGGCGCGCGAGCTTCTTGACCTCCTTCCCTCACCTCGAAACGGGGGAGCGTTGGGCGTACGGCGACGTATAGGAACTGCTTGGAACTCGGCTCAAGGTCTTCCTGCTTCGTACTCGCACCAGCTGTGAGCTCGTCGAGTCGCAGCTCCTCCCACCGCCAGCTCACCCTTCGCGGCAGGTCGACCTCCCAAAGCGCGCCGACGGCCTCGAAATGGCTCCAGCAATCCCACAAGAGCTTGCCGATCTACTCCAGCAAGTCCTCGGCCGGTTCAAGGGCCGTCACGCTGCTCTGGCGGCGGATATCTGGGCGGTTGCTCTTGGACTGAGGTGAGGTCGCCGTCGCCTCGTTTCTGGTCAGCTAGCTAACACTTTGATTGTGCAGGACTGGGCTCTTGATCGATACACTTCTGGTCGAGGAAGAGCAGGCGAAACGCCTGGGCTCGGAGCTAGCAAAGGTGCGTATCCTTCTGGTTCCAGGAATGCGCCAGACTGAACGCCCTCGTCCGACTGCAGCTCGGAAAGCTCTACCAAGATGCTGTTTTGCTCCACGAACTAAGATCGCACCAAGCTGCTGTCCCTGCTCTCGAACCGCACGCCACCCCCACCCCCCGACTTCTCCCCAGCTCAGTAGCTCCGCGCTCGACTCTTCGCAGCTTCGGAGTAGTGCGCGGACTTCCCCTTTCGCACTGATGCCTGCCTCTCTTGCCTTCTCAAACAACTCTGGGAACTCGCCGCGCCGTACGTAAATCCGGACAACCTCTTCCGGATCGGCCAGGCCCAGGATGCTGGCCACCGAGAAACGGTGGGGACGGGCTGATAGGAACCGACTGGGGTACCCCGCTCCTCCCCGCTCTGATCGGTCTTCGAGGACGTCTGGATGTGGCTCTTTCTTCTCGCGCTATACGCCTTCTGCTCTCCACACGTCAACAAGAATGCCAACCTCTGCCGAAGCCGCACTCGCACGCCTAAATGTCGAGCTGCTGCCTGGGACTGAGATCATGGAGGGTGCGTTCCTCAACTCGACGCGCAACCCAGGACTAACACGTTCGTCCCGCAGACATGGGAGGCCTCCATTTCCAGCACGGCGGCAAGTCGGATGTCGTCCTCGTTCCCCAGCCCAGCTCTTCTCCTCACGATCCACTCAACTGGAGCATGACCTGGAAGTTAGTGGCGATTGCGAATCAGGCCTGTGAGTCGACTGCTGTGCGAGGTGGTCGACTGGTCTCCGAAGCTGACGCGCCTCTCGTCTTCAGTTTTCTGCCTCGTCTCGGTCATGGCAGCTCTAAGTCTCTCCCCAATGACTCCGTATTTCATGGAGACGTTCGGCGTCGATATCAACCGCGTTACGCTATACGTAGGTCGACTCTGTGCCCGACTTTCGCGTCCTCTGCTGACAGCGTTGGCTTCCGCAGACCGGCGTTTGCATCATCGCACTGTGCGTCGACTTTCCTCTTCCTTCGCAGACCGCAAGCTGACGTCTACCTTGCTTGCAGCGGCTACTCCAACTTCTGGATCGTCCCCGTCTGCAACGTTTTCGGTCGGCGCTTTGCTTCGCTGCTCTGCGCCGCTCTGTGCATGGCCTCGCTGGTGCGTCCATTCCTTCTGACGGGACGAACGTCTAGCTGACCTTTTTCTGGCCAGGTCTGGATGGCCGTCGCAAAGACTGACGGCTCTTTCATGGGCGCGCGAGCCTTGAACGGCATTGGAGCCGCAGCGAACGAGTCCATCATGGTGCGAACTTCCTCCGTAGCTCGACTGTGCAGACCTAACCCCTCGAAATGCAGGCCATTGTCGCTGCCGACATCTTCTTCCTCCACGAGCGAGGGACGTTCATGGGGCTTTACTTTGGTGCGTCTCCTGCGTTGGCTTGCTCCGCACGTTTGTTGACGAGGTTCGCTTCGCAGCGTGCTACTTTTCCGGTCTTTACCTTGGTCCCATCATCTCAGGCGAGATTGCCTCGAAGCTGGGGTGCGTTCCCTTCTCAAACACTTCGCAAAAACCCTTGCTGACGCCAGAACGTCCTTGCAGCTGGCGCTGGTTCTTCTGGGTCTGCCTCATCCTCCAAGGAGTCAGCACCATCTTTCTCGCCGTCGCCTTCCCCGAGACGCACTTTGGAGCCCCGACCATCACCGCCGACGCAGCGTTTGTCGACGTCCTCAAGGCTGACGGCGAAGTCGAGCACAAGGAGGACACCGAGGCTTCCGGCTCATCCAAGGACGCCCCTGCCGAAGTCAGCCACGTCGGTCGCGGTCGCCCTTCGAAGGGCCAGTTTGCTCTGCTCCACCGCCCGGATCAGGAGCAGGTCAAGCGCATTTGGCAGACGATCTACATGCCGTTCCTCGTCATCTTCAACCCCATCATTCTCTGGGCGTCGTGCGTGCTCGGAGGGACGGCCAACTCGATGGTGCGTGATTCTGCCTTCGCGGTTCTGGGAAGCGAGAGCTGACCAGGTCCCTGCAGCTCGCCGCCAACATCAGCGAGAATATCGCTTTCGCTGGCCCTCCTTACAACTTCACTCCCAGGTGCGTTTCCTGCAGCTCCTCTTCTTTTCGTTCCAGGCTGATCATCTTCACCGCAGCCAAGTCGGACTGACCAACCTCTCACTCCTCGTCGGCGGCTTTATCGGACTCTTCACAGCGGGTACGTTCGCTTCGAGTCTCCTCACGGATCCCGCTCATCCGCTTCCCTCGCAGGTCCCTTCTCGGATTGGGTTTCTGCGCGCGCCACGAGGAAGAACCACGACATCCGCGAGCCCGAGATGTGCGCTCGTACTTCTCTCCCTCCCTCAACGTAGCTAATGCATCTCCGCAGGCGATTGGCAAGCCTCATCCCCTACGGAATCGTCTACATCATCGGCATGGTCGTGCTGTGCGTCTCTCTCTTTCTGAGCTTCAGACTCGCCACTAACGCCGCTTGTTTGCAGTGGCGTCGGACTCGATCAGGGCTGGCCTTGGGAGGCCGTGATTATCGTTGGATTCGGCTGCATTGGTCTCTCGACGGCTTCCCTCCCCACCATCGCCATCACTTACGCCGTTGATTGCGTGCGTCTCGCCTTTCTCCTCCTTTCGCGCAGATCCCTGATGAATCTTGCCTTGCAGTACAAGCCCATGGCTGGCGAGATTCTCTGCATCGCCACCGTCATCAAAAATACCTTTGGCTTCGGTACGCTCTCCCCCCTCCCCCTGCGATCCCCCCTTAACGCCACTCGCAGGAATGACCTACTGGGTCGTCCCCCTCGCTCTTGGAAAGGGCTTCATCAACCCCGTCATGATCCTCTTCGCCCTCACGACCTCTGGAATCCTCGGCGGTATCGTGTTGTTCTTTTTCGGCAAGGACCTTCGCAGGCTCACCAAGGATTCGTCGCTTCACCGCTGGCACTGAGTATGGGCTGGAAGGGTCATGACATGCATGTATGGCTAGCAAGAAATAAGGGTGGACTTGGGAATTCAACGCGGAATTGCTGCAGAGCTCCGATTGTGAGGAGAACTTCGCGTGCTCGAGTCGACAAGCTCCTTCCCTTCACAGCCTCGTTCCTCCTCGAAATCTCTGCTTGCGCACTCTATGGCGTTATCGGCACTCGTGCTACTGCTCCGCGCTCCTGGAACGCCGGTTCTTCGGCAGGTTGGAGCTTCGGAAGGTCCATGCTAACGAACAACCTGCTCGATCCCCCGCGTTTGCGCTAGCTCTGGATCAATTTGCGTCGGTTGAGCGGCTTCTCCACCAGAAACTCGGCACATAGGGTCCGGGGGGGAAGTGGGGGAGCTGCACCCACCGAGGCCTCTCTCCACTTGGATCCCAAGACGCTCGACGATCCAACATCCTCACCTTTCCAGCCGAATCACCCCAATCATGAGCATCGAAGGGATTTCTCCCAGCACCAGCGATGAAGTCTCGGTCGACGTCTGCATCGTCGGCGCCGGACCTGTCGGAATGGTGAGCTCCCTCCTCTGACGACGGAACAGGCCTCCCTAAGCGCCGTTACCCCGCAGATTCTCGCCTTGGATCTCCAGAATCGCAACAAAGATCTCAAGATCGTCATCTACGAACGCCAGCCTGCTCCCTACCCCCTTCCGAGAGCAGGTGCGCTCTCTCCCTCCCGAGACTTTGGTGGCTTCCCAGCTAACGCTCGCTCCAGTTTGCCTGGACCACGAATCACTGCGATTGCTCTACACTCTTGGTCTTGGGCCGCAGGTCGAAGCGATCATTCACCCTTGGCCGAACTTCACCTGGAGGGACGCGGAGAAGAAGAGTGCGACGCCACTCTCGCCTCCTTCGATCCAGTGCTGACTTTGCTTTGCAGTGATCGTCGATCTGGGATGGAAGGATATGAGCGTTAGCGGTCACCACAACACCTCGGGATTCAGTCAACCTCAACTCGAGCGTCTTCTGGAGGCTGCGGTTGTCGCGAGGGGGATCAAGATCGAGCGAGGGTGGTGTACGTCCTGCTTCTCCGTCTGCGACTTCCTTCGGCAGCTAATCTCCTTCTACGTAGCACTTCAGAGCGCTGAGAACGGAGCTGGATCAGTCGCCGCTCGCTTCAACCAGTGGACTCCTGCCAACGGCCCCGACTTTGCTTTTGCTCGAACGCTTCAATCCAAGTACCTGGTCGGCTGCGACGGTGCCAACTCGGCCGTTCGCAAGATTACCGGCATTGCGATGGTCGACATGGGCTTCACTTCGGACTGGCTGGTGCGTTCTCCCTCCCTCCCTCGCGCTTCGCTCTCGTCCCCGAACTGACAGTGGCGAGCCCAGATCGTCGACATCATTCCCAACGACCCCAAGAATCTTCCAAAGCAGATGACCGAGCATGGTCCTCATCAGCTTTGCGACCCAGCGAGGCCGACAACGATCGTACACGGCGGACCTGGGCGAGAGCGAATCGAGTGAGCAGACTCCGCTCGACGAAGAGTGCGAAGCTAATTCCAAGCTCCACAGGTACATGCGCCTTCCCAGCGAGACGATTGAAGAGCTTGCGAAGAAGGAGAACGTCTGGCGTGTGATGAACAAGTGGGGCCTTACCCCGGTACGCGCTTTCTCTTTCGTTCCTCCTGGCCCGTTCTGACGCCCTCGTTCTGTGCAGGAGAACTGCGTGCTTGAAAGAACCGCAGTCTACACATTTCACGCTCGCTGGTTCGTCTTTTCGCTGCTCCCAGCACCCTTCGCAGCAAGCTAACGAACCTTCGCAAGGACCGAGCATCTCCAATCTGGCCGCCTCTTCCTCGCAGGCGACTCGTGCGCATCCCTCTTTCCATCCTCCATACGAGCAATCGCTGATGTATTCGGTCACAGGGCCCATCTCATGCCTCCCTTCATCGGACAGGTTCGTCTCGCTCGTCGCTCTCTTTGAGGCAGTCCTGACCTTTCCCCTTCTCGCAGGGAATGAACTCGGGTGTTCGAGACGCTGCAGCGCTCGCGTGGAGGCTCGAAGCAGTTCTTAGCGGCAGTTTCGCACCGAGCCTGTTCGACAGCTACTCGACCGAGCGACTAGGCCACATCGAGCAAGTCACTGTGCGTCCTCGTTTCTCGCTCGCTCCCTCACTAT
Source organism: Glaciozyma martinii (assembly GCA_025758715.1). NCBI lineage: Eukaryota > Fungi > Basidiomycota > Microbotryomycetes > Kriegeriales > Camptobasidiaceae > Glaciozyma > Glaciozyma martinii. The sequence goes on along the minus strand of JANGFH010000249.1, from coordinate 25,149 downwards.
ACTGACAATCGGTGCAGAGGCTTGCTGTCAAGCTCGGAAAGGCCATCTGCGTCACCAGCGCCGCCGAAGCCGAAGTTCTCCACGCTGTGCTGCGGTCCGGTTCGTCCCTCCCTCACATTCCGCACCCCGATCTTGGCTGACGATGGCGTTCAGAACCCCAACCCGTCGTTCACTACCGCCTCGGCGCTCCAGGACTCTTCGACCAGTCCCAACCTTCGTCTGGCCTGCTCTCGCAGCAGCGCAAGATCCTCAACACGGCGGGCGAGCTCGTCTGGCTCGACACGGTCGCCGACTCTCGCTGGACCTTCCTCAGCACCGTCGCCTCCCCTCTCGAGCTTCTCTCCGACACGTCGAAGACATCTTTCGAGAAGATGGGAGGGAAGTCGATCTACTTGGAGGAAGGACGCGATGCGACGGGGGCGTACAAGGCGTGGTTCGAGGAGGAGTGCGACGGGGCTGAAGTCGTCCTCATCAGGCCGGATTTCTACGTCGCTTTTGGGTGCAAGGCTGCGGAGCTGGAGGATAAGTTCGGAGCGTTCGTCGCGGGGTTGGGTTTGAAGTAGATGGGTTCGTAGTGAATGCAGAATTGGGCTGCTGAATCGCTTGTGCTCTTGAGGTGTTGAGAGGAACTTTGAGCCTTTTGCGAGTGAGTACTTGAGAGAAGGAGCATAGGTGCTAGACGTCGACGAGATGGGAACGCCGAGCGAGCGAGAGCAAGAGTGAATGCAGCACCGAAGCATCCAGCTCTCCATCGCACGCCAACCTTTCCTGCCTCGCTCACTCGCCGACTCGCTCGCTTTTCGTTCGGAAAGAGCATCTCAAGCGTAAATGTATAGGGTGCCTTCAGATTCGCAATGTGTGTCCAGTCCAACTACTCAAACTTGACAATGTTGATGAGCGTTCCTGCGAGGGGTCTGGTGGATCAGCGACCTGTTCAACGCGTCGACCTGGACTAAAGCTCACCGCAATGAGGGGTAACCTCGACGCGCATATCATCGCCGTCCTTGAGTAAGTTCTTGGAGAACCTGCAGACTCTGCGTCAGCGAGCGAAGAAGAACTGGCGAGGAAGGACGGACCATCCGATGCCGCCAGGCGTTCCAGTCTGCAGCGGGGAGTTAGCAACGCGAAGATTGCGCTTAGAGCAGAAACGCACCATGATAATCGTTCCGGCCTTGAGCGTTGTGTTCTGCGAGAGGAACGAGACGAGCTTGGGGATGGGGAAGATGAGGTCGCTGTTGAGGTACTGCGTTAGTGGTGACGGCAAGATTAGAGAAGGAGAGGAAACGTACGTCAATTCGATGTCCTGAACGACGGTGCCGTTCTTGATTCCTCGGAGACGCAGAACGCTAGGATCGGGGATGGCGCGACTCGAGACGAGAACAGGACCGATGGGCGCCATCTTGTCGAATCCCTTGCCCTATAAGTGAGCTAAGTTAGTATATCAATCGCTCCCTGCGTGAAGGGAGACGCACAAGGCACCACTGCGATGTCCCGATCCTGCAAAGTAGGGATTAGCGAGGTCGACCGAGGCAGCAAGGGAGAGGAACGCACTTGTCAGGAGCTCCTTGCCACTTGCGAGCAGAGACGTCGTTCGAAGAGCAGTACCCCAGCACGTAGCCCAGCGCATCCTCCTCCGAGACGTTCCTGCAGGTCTTGCCGATCACGAGGGAGACTTCGCTCTCGAAATCCGCCTGTTCACGTCGTCAGGATCGCTCAATGACATGTAAGGGAAGAACCGGCGCACCTGGTCGTTCTGCCAGTTCTTGTGGACGACGATAGGGTCGGGGAAGGGGCCGGAGAGCGAGGTTTCGGGCTTGAGGAAGAGGATGGGGAACTCAGGGATAGGAAGTCCGGCCTCGGCAGCGTGCTTCTTGTACTACGCAATAAAGAAGGCGTCAGTCAGCTGGGCTGGTAGAGAGAATGGTCGACGCACGTTGAGTCCAACGCAGCGGATTGAGCTCGTCTCGTCCTCCGTGATGGGAGAGAGGACCGTTTTCACGGTGAGGACGTTGCCAGTGAACTGAGTTTCCAGATCGAGAAGCGAGGCACCAGCTAGCTCGTTGACCTTGATCTCGTCGCCGGCAAACGTGGCGAGTCCGACGTCGAGTTGCGCGTCGATGGGTTCACCGACGTGAACGCTGTCGTCCTCGACAGCGATGAACCGGATTGCACGGGACCACAGTGGGGTGCAAGGAGCGACGGGCATGGTGATGATCTGGGGGAAGTTGATTCGAGCGGAGAAGAGAGAGTCGAAGGGGCTGAACGGTGGCCGGTGGAGCGGCGCGTCCGCTGCTACGAGAACTGGTGGGCCAGATTCGGTTCTCGGGATCCTGAGCAGAAGCCCGGCAGAATGGAACAGCCGTGCAGAAGGAGGAGACTCAAGGCGCGTGGAGCCAACGTGACCCCACCCCACCGCGAATCACCAAATTCGCTCGGCTGAGTTCTCGGACACTTCCCCTCTTGCTCCTCACCGCCGCCTCCCAGTATCATCGCAGAATGTCTCTATCTACTGCTCCTGAGGTCACCAAGATCCGTATCAACCGCCTGGGCCACATGGGTGAGCACACCCTCCTCCCACCGCGTCGCCGCCTGCTCCACCGCTGATGGCGCCCGCTCTTGCAGTCTACGGCCACCCTGATCTCGCCAAGATCAAAACCTTTCTTCTCGACTTTGGAATGACCGTCGTGGAGGAGACTGATGAGTCCGTTCCGTCTCTCCGGCCTCTGTCCCGCTGCTCCTGACTCCCACCTCCCAGGATCATCTATCTCCACGGTTATGGACCTCAGCCCTACGTCTACATCGCCAAGAAGACCGAGGAGCGCTCGTATCAAGGTGCCGCATTTGTGGTGGAGGAGCGAGCGGACCTCGAGCGGGCTGCGAAGCTTGGTGGGAAAGAGATTGTCCCTCTCGAGGGTCCAGGAGGAGGATTCGAGACAGTTCTGAGCGATCCAGATGACCACCCTGTGCGTTTTGTTTGGGGACAGACGATGGCAGCGCTGGGCGAGTACCCAAAGGCGATCGTCTCGGTGAGCTTGCTTCGCTTCCTCCACTCGCTGCTTGCTGACGGCTGCTTTCGCAGAACTTCGAGGCGACGAAGGAGAGGAAAGGAGAGTTTCTTCGCTTCGAGGTAAAGCCTGCCATGATCCACAAGCTGGGTCACTTTGGCGTCACCATCGTTCGTTTACCACCTTCTTCTCGCTCGACCCCGCTGACAGAATCCTTCGCAGTCCAACTTCCAGCAAACCTGGGACTGGTACACCACCAACTTCAACCTCGTCGCTTCCGACATCATGTACGACGAAGAGGACGTCAATGTCGGTGCATTCCTGCACATCGACCTCGGAGAGACCTTTACGGACCACCAGTGCGTTCTTCGCCCGTTGCCTCTTCCTTCACTCAATCTCTCTCCGACAGTACCTTCTTTTTCATGATGGCTCCTTCGCAGCACGTCCACCACTCAAGCTTCGAGGTGCACGACTTTGACACCCAGGCACGTGCTTTCTCGCCGTTCCCGTCGTTCGCTCGCTCGCACTGACTCTCACCCCAGATGCTCGGCCACAAATACCTCGAGGAGAAGGGCTACAAGCTCGAATGGGGTATCGGTGAGTCCTCCCTCGAACCATCTCTCCGCAAGTCCTGATCCCCATCCTTCGCAGGCCGTCACGTCCTCGGCTCTCAGATCTTCGACTACTGGCGCGACCCTGTCGGGGGTTTCGTGCGTCTCTCTCCACCAAATTCGCTTCCGATACTGACTCTGAGCGCAGATGATCGAGCACTACTGCGATGGCGACGTTGTCAACAAGCACAACCCGACGAAGAGGTCTGCTGCGAGCGAGGAGGGATTGGCGGTGTGGGGTCCTCAGCTCCCGGAGAGCTTCTTGACGTAGTGGATGTGTTTGGATTCAAGCTGTGTTCCACGCTGGGTTCAGAACTACAGCGACTCGAGTGCCACCTCTCCCCAGCAGAGCCTCCCCCTCACCGCTCGCAAGCAAAAAAACCATCTCGCCCCACGATAAATTCCATCCCCACCCAGTCCCTACACCACCTTGCTCTCATCGAGCTCGCTCAGGATGAGCAACACCTTCGCAAACATCGACCCGACCCCCCACTCCGTAGTCTGCTGCACCAACCTCGCTCCCGCCGTCAAAAGCTCCATCAAATCCATCCTCCTACTCTCGCCATTCACAAACCCCTCCAAAACCAACTTGAACCCCTCCTCTCTCCTCGTCCCCCCCGGCGAATGCGGGAGGTGCTGCCAGGCGAGTGGGGCGCTGAGGTCGATCGAGGGGGAGGAGGGGGAGTAGGAGATGTAGGGCGAGCAGGCGAGGTAGGCTGCGATGGTGAGGACGGCGTGAAAGATGGCGCGGGGGATGTGGACGCCTGACTGACCGAGGACGCGCGCGGTCGAGACTTGCTGCAAGACCTGGTTGCTCGCTCTTGATCAGCTTGCGCCACCGAGAGAGACGAAAAAGAATGCACCTGCGCGGCGTAGTAAAGCGCCTTGCCAGCTCCAGCAGTCCCGCACCATTCCTGCAACGTATCCCGCGCCTTCGCCGCCGCCGCGAACCCACTCTTCCCGATGAAGCGATGCAGCAACCCAACATCGACGTACCCGAGCATGCAAAAGCTCTGCACGAGCGCCTCGGTGCACTGGACCTCGCTATCGAACGCGTCCAGATCCGAGCACACGCGGTGAACGATTGACGACGCTTCGGCTGGTGGGAGGACGCAGGCGAATCTGAGAGGAGCGGCGAGGGTGCACGCAGCGACAGTGTTGCGAAAGGTCGAGGGAGAGGCGAGGAGGTTGTCGCCAAGGAGGACTGCGAGGAATGCTGGCCGTCAGAAGAGTTGCCAGCGAGGAGCAGGGTCGACGCACCAAGCTGCTCAAGCCATTTAGCGGCGGAAGGCGCGGCGAAGAGGCTGTCGGGAGCGATGGTGTTGGGGTTGAAGGCGGACACGAGCTCGGGATGAACGGAGCCAGTTCGCATCATCGTCTCGTGAACGATCAGCGCTGCAGCAGTTCTGGACACGCCGTCAGTCGCCGAAGACTTAGCACGACGATGAGAAAGGTGCGAACCGTTGATGGGATTCGTACTTTGCCCACGAGTGCCAGGCGAGCTCCAGATCCGACGCCGAGAGTGTCTGAAGGTACGCAGAGGAGAGCGCCGGGAGCTTCGCTTGCAAGTCGAGGAGGCTGTTTTGCTGGCTCCACTGCGAAGAACATCGATCAGCAACACTTGCAAAGCACGCAAGGCAGAACGCACAGCGACGATAGTCCCGTGGAACGCCTCGCTCGTCAGATGATGCGCTGGAACCTGCATAAAAAAAAAGGGAGTCGTCAGCGCACGCCCCGCACCGAAGAACGAGCTCGACATACGCTGGACATGAAGCCGTAAGTCTGTCCGAGAACAGCGGTCTGAATGATGGCGATCGTCTCGTCCGTTCCTCCCGCGAAGCGTGCGTGCCACTGCGATGCGGCGTCAGCTCCCTGTCCCCAAACACAGCCTGAAAGAAGGACAGACGCAGCGCATGACGACCTTGTGCAGTTGCTCGTAGATGACTCGTCCACGAGTGATGGCCGATTCTGCGAACGAGCATCAGCGGGAGGCGCTCGCAAGGTGCGAGAAAGGACTCACCAGTTCCAACGAAAACCGCACCAACGCTGACCATCGACAGCAGTAGTAGTGGAGGAGTCTCGGAGCGTCGAAAAGTGGGCGCATGGATGAAAGGGAGGATGTGGTGGAACTTGCGAAAGAAGATGGCGACGCAGCGGTCGACGAAATCGAACGTCGGTCCAAGGACTTCCGCCGAATCAAGCTGCTTCCATTCCTGCGTCGGCGCATCAGCCCTCGTGCACGAATTCAGAGGAGCGAGGGAACGCACCTCGACGACATGGAGGTTCGACGCGAGCCGCTGAACATCGTTCGCTCCAACCGGCCACGACCGCGCCCCACCTTGACTCGAATCCCACGTCATGACCCCCCTCACAGCCAGCACACACCGTTCCGAAACTGGCGCCAACAAGGCATCGCTCCCATCCCTCGACAAGACCGTCGGCATCGGTCTCGGGCTCGTCGTCGCGCTATCGAGGTGGAAAAAGTCGAACCCCATCGCCGGCGCCGCCATGTGCCATTGGGTCGGATGAGAGTTGTCCAACGTCGCAGCAAGCATCGTCTCGAACTGGAGAGGGTCGAGCCAGGGGTCCATTCCTCCGTTCGAGGGGTAGGCAGCGCCGTTACCGGGGTCGAAGAAATTCCCGCTCCCGCCGCCCAACAAGCTCTCCATGCTCCCAAGTACTCCACCGTGGTTCCGAGGTCCAAGTTGCTGATCGTACGTCGTTGGGGAGAAGGAGAAGGGCGAGGTTTGCTGAGCTGCGTCGTCCTCCAAGCTGCTGTGGACGGATCCAGAGGCCTCGATTCCGGTAGTCGCCGCAGTAGAGCTCAAGAGTTCCATCAGGTCTGCCTCCGTATCGCGCTGCCCCGTCGGTGGTCCTGGGGCCGGGGCTGAAGTCGAGGGAGAGAGATCCCGCCCCGCCAACCAAGTCGGGCAGCGCACCTCCCCGTTGACGTTCTTCTGCCTTCGATCGTGCCGCTGGAGAGAGTCGAGTCGGGCAAAGGTGCGACTGCAGCGTGGGCAGGCGAAAGGCCTCACGTCGTCGTCTGGAGGTCGGAAGGCAACAGCCCGTCAGCTGCCGTTCTCCCCCCCGCACAACGGGAGGCGCTCACGCGTAGCAATGTGGCGCTGGAGATGCTTCTGAAGCGTAAAGGTCGAGTCGCACTGAGTGCACTTGAGCGGACGCTGCAGAAACGCCGTCGTCAGCAACCTTTGAGAGGACCTCTCGACGTACGGGATTGCTGGGTCCAGCGGCGGTGGCGAGATCGGTAGCAGCGCGAGGCATAGCAGCTTCGGCGTGGCGTGCGGCGCGCTGAGCAGACCAGGAGGCTTCGCGCGGGAGATGGTGGGGCCAAGAGAGGAACGCCGCTTCCGCTGTCGCCGAATCTCCAGCAATGGTGATTTATACAGCTACAACATTCCCTATCGAAATCTTCTAATGACCGTGACCTACCAGCCGACTCAGCAAGCCCGGCGTGACCATTCCTCCCACGACGAGCGCGATCCTCGCCCCCTTGCCCACTCCTCCCTCCTCCTCGTTCTCCCTGTTCATCACCCCCGTCGCGACAAACAAGAAAGTTCCCCCGCTAAACACCAGCACGATCCCCGTCCACCACCCCATCCCATCCCCGCCTGCGCCGACGAGAGCGAGGAGGAAGTACGTGACCAGCGCACCGACGGGTGCAGCGAGGGAGAAGGCGATGAGGGATTGTCGAATGAAGGATGGGCTGGAGGAGGAGGAGAGGAGGAGGGAGGATAGGGCAAAGGCGGTAGGGGCTTTGTGGAGCATGATGGCGAGGAAGATGAGGAGGTCGAGCGAGTGCGAAGTCCCGCTGATGGAGAGGGAGGATGCGCCGAGGGAGATTCCGTCGGCGAGGGAGTGGACCAATAGTCCTACGACGGTCGATACGGCGCTGTTGGAGTGGGCGTGAGGGAGGGGCATGGGAGGAGTCGAGGTGCGGTGCGGTTTCGCGCTCTCCCAGTCGTAGAGCGAGGGGTGGTGGTGCAGGCTGGCGGGACGAGAGTTGGGGGGAGTGGTGGAAGCGGAGGAGGCGGGGGAGAGGGGTTCGAGTTCGGAGAGACCGCTGTTGGTGCGGAGGAAGGAGGGACGATGGCGAAGGTGCGAGTGTTCGGCGTGTGGGGTGATCGTGTCGATGATGTACCTGCGTGTGCGTCGGTCAGCTCCTGTAGGTTCTTCCGTAGCTCTGGGTGTATCCTGGTCCCAAAAATTAAGCTCCTTGCGTCGACAGAAGCTGGGCGACTGCTCGACGGTGTCCAGCTCGCGCTCGCCTGCCGTTCCTCCCACGCGTCCACGGCTTAGCCGGGCAGTAGATCCACCTCCAGCTGTTACCCAGCCGTATCCTCAGCCCTCCTCTCCTCCCCGCTCTGCTCCACCACCTCTCACCATCTGAAACCTCGAGGTACTCACATCAGCAAGAAGCCACCCATCAACGCCCCTCCTACCCAGCCCGACGCCTCCTCCCCCGGACCACTGTGCCCATAAACCGCCTCCACGCCCTCAGGAATCACGACCGTCAACGCTGCGCCGACGAGGAGTCCAACTCCGAATGTTGAGATAACTTGGACCTGGCGTTGAGAGAGTATGACGAGGAGTGGGGCGAACGAGGCCAAGAGGGTGGCGAATAGCATGATAAAGGACAGCAGGAGCAGCCTGGCTAGTCCCATCGTGCGAAGTGGCGACTTGAGAGGGTCGTGGCGGGAGCAGAAGCCGCAAACCTGCGCCGAGTTGGGTTCGTCTCCGCCTTTCCCCTCCTTCACTTCCCCCCCCTCTTGCTTGCTGCTGCTCGCGAGAACGCCCAGAATGAGTGCAGCAAGAGCCTCCAACAAGCGCGGACGGGGGAGAGAAGCTGTGGCAGCCCCAGTCGCTGGATCCACCTCGACGCGCTTCTGTTCGAGCGACGCTGATCTCGTCCTCATCTCTTCCGAGTGAGTCTCTGACAGTGTGTAGGAGGGAGAAGACGTGCGCTGACCAGCTCCTGCAGCGACATCAAGTTCAGGACTCATCGCGCCAACCTCCTCGCCTGTTCGCGACGTTTCCTGCTCCCGTTGCTGGCGAGGCTGACGCCACTCTCTGCGCAGCCTCCAAGGTCTTCCAGGACATGTTTGAGATGGGATCCGACAGCTCCTCGTCCACTCCGGTCATCCAGGTCGAGGAAACGGCTGCTGTGCTCGAGGCGATCCTCCTTTACGCGTACCCAGAGCCTGTCGATGACCCTCCGCTCAACTTTCCTCGGTCATGGGAGATCGTCAGGGCCCTCGACAAGTACTTTGTGCGTTACAGCTGCGTCCTTGCTGTGGGAGAGGACTGATCCCTTTCTCTCCTTCAGCTCTGGCGCGGGATCGAAGCGTTTCGTCTGGCGTTCGAGCTAGAGTATGCCCTCCAAGCTGAGCTGGAGCAGATGCCGAGTCTCACTGATACTTTTATTGCAGAGGTCAACAAACTCAGTTGTTGTCCCTTTGCGCTGTCGACGCGTTTGCTTTCGCCGAGCATCTCCGCCGCTACCCGACGCTCAGCAGGAGCGCCGCAAGGCGCATCTCTGAACTGTACCATATCTCGCCCTCAGCAACTACTCTCAAGCTCTTTGAAACCAACGCCCGCTTCGCCCTGCCGTCTAGTAGCATCATCTCACTCGTGAGTCCACCCCCGTCCCTCTCTCCGCGCACCTGACCTTCTGGCGCAGATGAGTTTCCTTGCAATAAACGAGGACTACATTACCCAAAACGTCAACGTAGCCTCGAACTCGATGGGGAGCGACTTGTGTCCGGAGGACGGCTGCGAAGACGCATCGTACTTGCGCCTCGACTGGTTGGACCGTCCAGCGATGAGCTCCGTGCAGCGGGTCGAAGCGGTGATGAACGAGTGGTTACCAGACGGGAAATTCGAGGGTCTCACCTGTCATGTCTGTCGGTCGGCGCATCGGCAGGTGCTGCAGAATCTCATCCACAATCTGAAGATTCCGCCCACCTTCTCGCCCCTGGTTCGTCGTTGTCCTCCCCTTTTTCGCAGACCCTTCTGACTACCTTTGCAGAAGGTTCAGAAATGAATTTCTCCACCAACGTGCCTAGCAGTTGAATCGTTTGCCTGCTCCTTCAAAACGCTCGCGACCTCGCTCCCGAGAGTTCTCTTTCTCTCCCCTCGTCCCGTGACTCTTCTTCGCATCGCTTCATCTGCTCATCCTTCCCTCTGCTTTCGATTCCCCCAGGCCAACTTACGCGACTGCTTTCTCGCATCGAGGATCGTGCTCCCGGCCTCTTCAACCCGACGTCCTTCTCCAAGCTTCCGTTCTCGCTGTCGCCGTCGCCCCAGCTCCTGCTCTTCTCTCTCCTACAGTCGCTGCGATGATTCCCTACCACGTTATCCACCCCCACGAGAGACACCACGCCGAGGGCGCGCACGAGGGCGCGCACGCCGACCCCGCTGAAACAAGTGCGTCTTCCCTGCGTCTCTGGGCACTTGAGCACGACTGATGAGCTCTTCCTGCCTCAGCTCAACCTCCGTACGCTTCTCCTAATACCCCTCAGGCTCATCTAATAACGTCCTACCCAGTACCAACGCAGCTCCTCCCACATCGACCTCCAAAACCGCCGGAACAACGTGAGTCGTCTCCCCTCCTCCACGGCCCCCGTCGGCTCACTCCCTTTGCAGGACTGCACCAGAGCATCACCACAGTCACCTCGTCGACGCTATCCTCCACCCGCTCCACCACATCGAGCACGCGCACCACGGCGACAAGGGAAAGGAGCACGAGCCCGTGCACGAGAAGGAGGGGGAGGCGCCTTGGGGAGCTTTGGGGATGGGGAAGCCGTAAGATTGGGATTTGGAGGGGTGGGAGAGGTTATCGATGGGGGTTTGTGCTCGGACGAGGGGATCGCTGCTGGCTGCCTCTGCTCCCTTGTCTCGTTCACCACTGCTTCGGACGCTCCTTCCCAGCTCACCTTCTCGTATCGTCAGAAGGCAGCAGGTACCAACAACAAAGGCTCGTTCCAAATTTCATCTCCACCGCATCCTCCCTCCCAAAACAAACGACTTCGCTCCAACCTCGCTAACTCCTCACAGAGACTCTCTCCGCCCTCCTCGCAGCCTCCAGCACCACCTCCCCTGAAAGGAACAAGGGTTCGAGGTCGACACTCCTGCTTTCCGCGTAAACGGCCCCTTCGGCCCAGCGAGGTGCGAGCGAGACCTTTGAGGCCGCCAACGCAGCGCCGACCCTCGACGTTCAAACGGCTCCACGCCTGTGGCGCACAGGAGTGGGTTCGAGGAATGCAGAGATGACATTGTACTGTAAAGTAAAGCTACACGGCTACAACCTCGCCACGAACGTCTCCAACTGCGCCGCAAACTGAACGCAATGCGCCATCTCCGCCCGCCCAATCTCCTCCCTCCCCCTACTCGCGAATCCTCCCAGAACGTACCCCGTCTGGCGCACCTCGAGCACCGCCACCAGCATCCCCGCCGAGAAGCCATCCGCCCCCGCCGACCCATTCTGGTACCGCAATCCGCCCGCCGCAGATCGTAGCGCCTTGGCGTGCAGAGTTGCGTCGAATGTCGGGAGGGGGTTGGGAAGATTGTGCGAGGAGATGAGACGAATCGTCGGTGGTGACGGCGTGGGAGAGAGTGGGTCGGGAAAGTCGAGGGCGACGAGGTAGGCGAGGGAGAGGTCGAGAGTTTCGCAGAGGATCTGCATCGCCATGTCGAGGATGGTTTGGAGATCGGGATCGAGAGCTCGAGGCAGGCGCTGCTCGACAGGGGGAAGGAATGTGGGGAGGGGCAAGGGAGGTGGGCCGTCGAAGATGAGGGAGCCGACTGGGTCTGGCGTCGCCTCGTCACGCTCGGCGACCCAGTGAGCGATCTCCTTGGACGCCTGTTCGGCGAACTGGAATCTGGAAAGAAGGCGTCAGCTCGTGGAAGTGAGAGAGCAAGACTGCGACGAACAGTTGATTTCGCAGGTCGTTGGGAGGTCCGTTCCGCCGTCGCTGGTCGTCTGCGACGGACAGAGTTCCAATGGGGATGCGAGGACCAACGGCGTCGATGGTGGCGGGAGCGTAGATGGGAACGCCGATGTAGAAGCGAACGCCTAGAGCGACTGCAAGGTCTGCATGAGCAAACCTGCGAAAGCTCGAGCCGTCAGCAGAGCCTTCGAGGAATGCGAACGAACGAACTCGCCTCCAATCCTTCTCCGTATCCAGCACAACGAGCTCCCTCCCTCCATTCAAGATCGTATGCGCGCAGATCGACCCCGTCCTCGATAATCCCTCGACGCGATCCGGCATTCCAGCCGTCGCCAAGAAGCGCTGCTTCTCCCCGTCCAGAATCGAGACCATCGCGAACCTCGCGCCGAACAGCTCCTTGGCCTGCCCGACGATAGCCCACAGCCCGGGGTGGTCCTTCATCGACGAGGTCGAGCTCGGAGCGACGCTGAGGGAGGTGGCGACGGTCGAGATGGAGGAGCGATGGCTGAAGTACGAGTCGCGTGCCGAGGAGGACAGGTCGGAGGGGGAGAAGGAGGAGACGGACGACGAGGGCGACATTGAGAAGGGCGTCGACGACGGCGAGCGAAAAGTGGGAGCTTTCCGTGCTCGAGCGCGTCGTCCAAAGAGGTCGAGGCGGGCGACGGCGCGCTGTCGATCGGCTTCGTTCGCAGGGTATGGCGCTTCGTACAGCCTGCTGTCGTAAGCATTGGGAGTTTGGGGGAGGTCGGCGAGGAGGGGAAGCGAGGAGCTTGACGCGGGTGGGAGTGGAGGGTTCTGGATATCGATGGTTCCCTGTTGAGGACATCAGCTCTCGTCCACCCAGGCACAGGAACAACACGCGACGAACCTCGGCGTACGCAGCGTTGTACTCTGCCCAATCCCTTAGTCCACTCCTCCTCAAATGCGCTGCAGGTAGCCTCCGACTCGTCGGCCAGTTACCATCCTGCGAATCCTCATACCCGCACTCGACCACCGGGGAAACCTTGTCGTCCTTGGCGACCTTGCGCAGTCCCAGTGACGAGAAGACGCGCCGGATGGACGCGCGCGCTTTCCCTTTCGACGGCTGTGTGACGGTGGCGAAATCGGGGAGGGAGGAGGTGCTGGCGGAAGGGTGTGATGGGGAGAATGGAGTGGACGAGGAGGGGGAAGAAGGAGGTCGAGACGCGCTTGGGCGGAGAGTAGAGGTGGATGGGGTGCGGGAGGCGATGTGCGGGGGTTGTCGAGCGGTGCGAGGGGATTGTCGTGAAGTGGGAGAGCCGTGAAGGCTTGGAGAAGGCGATAGGCTGGAAGACGACGCGCGTTGGAGGCGCTCGCGTTGAGAGTACAGAGGTGCAGTTGAAGGAATGTGGGTCATCGTGAAGGGGGGTCGTGATTGATTCGTAGCGTCGTTACGGAAAGGCGAGAATGGAGAAGGGAAGGGGAGAGCGTCGCGCTCTTGACGAAGCAAAAGAGAGTTTTAGCCTTTGCGCCGTTGCTGCCCCAGACGCGCAAGGTTTGGCGCGTGTCCTTCGCGCACGCGAATTTGCGATCGACGGGGGACGAAAAGGCTGGACTCCGTTCGATATCCAGGCGAGAACAACAACCTGAGACAGCCTCCTCGTCAGCTCCTGCAACTCAACCTTGGGATAGCTCTCCCGAACGCACCTCACAGCCGCCCGTTCACACCGCCTCAACGCGCACGTCGTCCCCGTCCAGCAGACCCCACCACGAGACTTGCCGCCCCTCCTCGCTCGAAGGGATCTCCACCCGAGGTCGATCGTCTTCGTCAGCCGCATCACCACCGCCGTTGGGTTGGAGAACGGCGACGAGACTGAACTGCGAGGCGGGAAGGGGTCGCTTGAGCAGACGCGAGATGTGGGTTCGGAGAAGGCGGGTTGGGAGAGTGGGGAGGACGGCGAGAGTTGCTGTCTCGGAGGAGAGGTCGGACGTGATGCGGAGGTCTGCGTGCGTGCGGAGCTCAGCTTGGTGTGATGGGTGCGAGGGAGCGAGGGAGGACGAACGAATGAGCTTGCTCTTGAGCGTGCTGACCTTCTTTGCTGCCGGTGGTGATTGGCCGTACTCTGCGCGAACGAATCGTCAGCTCCAGGGGCTTCCAAAGAGGCAAAGTGGCGCGCTCACTCTTCAAGAGCTCGAGGTACCTCGGATGTCGAATCGCTCGCTCCTCCGCTCCCAAATCCTCCTTCCCAACGCATGAAATGTAGAAGAGCTCGGCATCCTCCTTCTGCGTCGGCGTGATCTGCGACACGGCATCAGCGAGCGTCCCTGCCGACTCAACCGAGAACGCACCTTTGTTCCCTCAAGCACAGTCAAACGCGCGATCCTCGCAAGCAAAAACAGCGCTCCTTTCTCCTCTCCAACTCCTGCGTACAGCATCAGCTCGATCCCTCCGCTCCACCGTCGAACGCACCTTCGAAAAGTGGGTTCTCTCCAATCCAGATCCCTTCGAGCGAAGGTAGTGAGTTGAGTGCATCGATATCGGCCCATGACTTCAGCGCGTTGCTCGCGAGGCTCAGGTGGCGAAGAGTACGAAGGGTCCGCGCGCCTGGTGCTGGAGGCGGGATCGAGGCGAGTTGGTTCGAGGAAAGGATGAGGCGATCAAGTCTGCGCAAAGTAGGGGCTTAGCTTCGATCGCAGGTTGAAGAGTGGGGGACGTACGAAGGGAGAGGAGCGAGGGAAGCGACGAGGTCTGCCCAGTCGGCGAGGAGGTTGGAATGGAGGTTGAGGGATTGGAGAGCAGGGAAGGGGTTGATTGGTCGATTTGGAGAAGGAGCGAGCGAGGAGAGGAGATTTGAACCGAGCTCGAGCTCCTTCAGGACCGGCAGAGATGGCGACAGCAGGAGCATCTGCAGGTCGAGTTAGACCTCGCTCGCCGAAAGAAGGAGACGCACCCACTTCGGCCCAAGAAACCAGCGTCTTGTTGAGATGCAGCGAGGTGAGGTGTGCGAATCCAGGAAGCGTCGTCGGTTGCGAGAGAGGTGCGAAGCGATTTGAGCTGCGACGAGAGATCAGTTCTGCTGGTGCTCGGCGTCGAAGGAGCACGTACTTGGCGAACAGACTCCTTAACGTCGGCAAGCTTCCCGAGATCTCCGATAAGGCCTCAAAGCTCGGAACCAGCGAGTACGAGAGATTCAGCAGCTCAATCCCTGTGCGTCGTCGTCAGCTTTCTTCTGCCTCACAACACACTCAGACTCACGCTCGAGCTCTCTCCCAGCAGCATCCCTTTCATCCGCACTCCCAGCTCCATTCACTCCCTCCCACTCGAGCCCAACATCCCGCAACTTGCCCAGCTGGCGAAACTTGTCCCGAATCTTGGAGAGCGAGACGACCTCGACCTCAAAGTTGGAAGAAGTGCTATAGAACGTGCTCGCTTCGTCCGAATCGACCTTTCTATCCTCCTCGAGGTACTTTGAGCGCAGAGCCTGGCGAAACGAGACGCCGAACGAGATGCCCGCCGCATGAGGTCGGATGAACGAGCCCGCACCTTGCACTCTGCGCACACGCACATCAGCTCCCTCTTTCTTAGCTCCAGAAGCTCAAACGCACCGACAGGAGAAGTACGGCACCCCCGTTCCCTCGTGCACTCCATCGTGCTTCCCGCGCGCTGGGTCGTCCCATTCGACTCCGAACCAGACGCCGTTCGTGGTGGGGACTAGGCCGGCGAAGAGGATCGTTCCTAGGTAGGTTGTGGAGGGGGAGGAAGGAGGAGTGAAGGCGATTCGGGTGGGGAGAGCTGGGAGGAGGATCATGGGGGTGGGCGGTCGGAGCTCGGCTCTGGGAGGTGCGACAGCTGGCGAGAAAGGGCTGGTGAGCGGGCTACGAGTTCCTGAGCTGCACTCGACTGCTCTGGGTGCAGGAGGTGCAAGATGGGGGAGAGGTCCGAAAGGCGAAGACGCGACGCTCCTTGTTCTCCTCCTCGCTCCCGCTGGAAACTCTGCTCGTTTGCACCGTCGCCTGAGCTGAAATGGCGGCCGTGAACCCCTCCAGCAAGCGCGGACGCAAGTCAGACCGGCGCGGCAGCCCCAGTCGCTGGATCCACATCGAAACGCTTCTGCTCGAGCGATGCGGACGTCGTGCTCGTCTCGTCCGAGTGAGTGCTTCTACCTGAGTGCAGAGGAGCCAGAGTGCTTATCAAGTGTGCTCTCCCAACAACGACATCAAGTTCGGGACTCATCGTGCCAACCTCCTCGCCTGTTCGCCCGCCGCCTTTCCCTCTCCGAGGCTCCTCAACCCTCAGCTGACCCCCGCTCTGCAGCTTCGACGGTCTTTCAAGACATGTTTGACACTGGATCTTCAGGAATCGAATCGGCACCAGTGGTTCAGCTCGAGGAATCTGCCGTCGTGCTGGAAGCGATCTTGCCGTACTGCTATCCGCAACCGGTGGATGACGCAACGATCACCTGGCCCTATTTTCAACACTGGGGAATCATCAGGGCCCTGGACAAGTACTTTGTGCGTCCAATTTTCCTCTGGCCAAGGTCAAGAGCTGACGAGGACCTCGCAACTTTGGCGAGGGATCGAAGCCTATCGGACGGCGTTCGAGATTCTGTACTGCGTTCCTTGCTCGAGGTGCAACACTTTCGCTGACCTCCTTCTACAGACGCGCTTCTCCAGAGGAGGATTTCGAGTACCTCTCCCTCCACGCGTTCGCATTTGCGGAGCATTTCGGTCGCTACCCGGCACTCTCGAGGCTGGCCGCTGCGAAGCTGGTATTCGACACTGTGGCAGACATTTCCGAACAGCTTCTGTCAACAACAAGGCTTTTCGACATTCCTCTTCGCAGCGCTCTCTCCCTCGTGAGCTTCTCCCGCCTCGGTTCGCCTTCGAAGCCAATCCTCCACCCAGATGCGGCTCCTCACCCTTCACGATTCCACCATCCACGATGCGCACGACCTGGTCTACAATACTCTTTCAAAGAATCTTTGCATCGGCAAGCCCTGTTATACCGCCTCGATGATCCGCATCGACTGGGATGCTCAGAAGACGGTGGCGAGGACGGAGCTTGCCGTTCAGGGCTTCATGAATGGGTGGCGATCGAAGGGAGACTATTCGGAAGAAGAGTTCAACTGTAGTGCGTGTCGAGTCGAGTACGGGCGGGCGCTCCAACAGCTGTGCCTCACGCTCGCCAACGATCTCCCCGAGTACGAGCCTCTGGTTCGTCCCTTCCCTCCTTCTTGTGCAGCTCGATTCTCACAGTCTTCTTCCGCAGTGACTCGCCATTTTCTTCTACACTAGTTCCCTTTGGAATCCAAGACGAGCTGGACGCTGGACGTCTCCGCCTGCGAACCCTCGCTGCAATCCCTTTTTTGGCACTTGCGCTCCAAGGCAGGCCTCTCTCTTTCTTCCGTCAAAGACCTTGTTCGAATACAAGTCTGAGGCTCCTAAGACGAGCTCAGCTTGCCTCCTCGCGACGAACTGGCGGGTTCTGCGAAGGGA
The DNA here is from genome assembly GCA_025758715.1 of Glaciozyma martinii. Lineage (NCBI taxonomy): Eukaryota > Fungi > Basidiomycota > Microbotryomycetes > Kriegeriales > Camptobasidiaceae > Glaciozyma > Glaciozyma martinii. The sequence goes on along the minus strand of JANGFH010000249.1, from coordinate 8,112 downwards.
GGAGGGCGAACGAAGCAGAGGAACTGCCTCCTCGCTCCTTGCTGGGATCATTTTTCTTTCTCCAGTCCGATCCGCTGGTAAAGATGTCGTCCCAGTGTCTGCGCGCTCTAGAGGTAGGACCAACCAATCGACCTGTCGCCGTCGTCGCCCACTCGAAATTTGACTCGAGCTGCGTCGCGGATCTCTCTCACGCAATCTGGGCGTGGGCGCTCGTTGACTCTTGCTGTTCGCACCAGTCAGTCTCCAGTCCCTCCCTGTCTCTCCCCCAGGCGTACTAACCACCGTACGGCGCAGTGAGCATACCTACGCCTCAACAGGGCGTTCGCGTCGTTCTCGGATCCCAATGGGGTGACGAAGGTTCGTTCCACTCCTTCCAGCCTCCTCACCCCGCTCCTCCCCTCGCTCCCCGCCCTCCTCTACTCTTTGAACACGAGCCAGAGCACCCGCAAAAGACCCCAAGCTGACCCCATCTCGTTACGCGACGACCAGGTAAAGGCAAGCTCGTAGATATCCTCGCCGCTGAGGTCGACATCTGCGCTCGATGCGCTGGAGGCAACAACGCTGGACACACGATCGTCGCCAACATCGAGGGCGTCAGGACAAAGTTTGACTTTCACCTCCTCCCCAGTGGTGAGTCTCGAGGTGGTTTTTTGGGGTCGAGTGGGGTGTGGGTGCGTTGGTGGAGCGACTGGGCTGGCTGTGGTGCGGGGTGGAGAGGGATTGGCTGCTGCTGAGGAACAGGAGGGACCTGGTGAAGGCGCAGGGGACGAGCAGCAGTCGGCAGGGCAGAGGACGAGCGGGGCTGGCCTTCTTCTTCCTTGCGCTAGCGGGAAGGGAGGTGGAGCTGGGCAGCGCACGGCTCTGGGCTTGCTCCAAGGAGGACAAAGAGAGTCCGCAGAGGAACACGCAACTAACCCTTTCTCCCTCCCCAGGTCTCGTCAACCCCGAGTGCACCGCGTTCATCGGATCTGGTGTCGTCGTCCATGTTCCCTCGTTCTTCGAGGAGCTCGACACGCTCGAAAAGAAGGGTGCGTTCTTTCCTCCCCTTACTACGGCACCGTTTGCTCACGAAGACACGCAGGCCTCAACTGCGACGGTCGCCTCTTCATCTCGGATCGCGCGCACCTCGTCTTCGACTTTCACCAGATCGTCGACGGCCTCAAGGAGGTTGAGCTCGGCGGTTCGTCGATTGGAACGACCAAGAAGGGAATCGGGCCAGCGTACTCGTCCAAAGCGTCCCGCAGTGGACTCCGCGTCCACCACCTCTTTGACGAGGAGCTCTTCGCGACCAAGTTTAGGAGCCTCGTCGAGGGCCGCTTCAAGCGCTACGGCTACTTTGAGTGCGTACTTCTCAAGCGAGCGAGTGGTCGAGGAAGAGGGGAGCTGACGAGGAGCACAGGTACGACACCGAAGGCGAGATCGTTCGCTACAAGGCTCTCGCTGCCCGCCTCAAGCCCCACGTCGTCGATGGACCGACCTTCCTCCACAAGGCCATGGTGGCCAACAAGCGCATCCTCGTCGAAGGCGCCAACGCTCTCATGCTCGACCTCGACTTTGGAACGTACCCCTACGTCACTTCGTCGCCCACTGGCATCGGAGGAGTCTGCACTGGACTGGGATTGCCCCCCAAGGCGATCGGGCAGGTTGTCGGAGTCGTAAAGGCCTACACGACCCGCGTCGGATCCGGACCGTTCCCCACCGAGCAGCTCAACGTGCGTTCTCTCTCTCACTGTCTCTGCCTCTTGCACGCACTGACGCCCGTCATTCGAACAGCCCGTCGGCGTTCACCTGCAGGAAGTCGGAGCCGAGTGGGGCGTCACGACCGGTCGTCGTCGTCGCTGCGGCTGGCTCGACCTCGTCGTCCTCAAGTACTCGAACCTGATCAACGGGTACACGGCGCTCAACCTCACCAAGCTCGACATCCTCGACGCTCTTCCCGTCCTCAAGATCGCCGTCGCGTACCACCTTGACGGGAAACCTCTCGACGCCTTCTTCCCCGCCGACCTAGAGACGCTCGCAAAGGTCGAGGTCCAGTACGTTGAGATGCCAGGGTGGGAGTCGAGCATCGAGAAGGTCGAAAAGTACGAGGACCTCCCCGAGAACTGCAGGAAGTACGTCGAGTTTATCGAGGAGTTTGTGGGCGTCAAGGTTGGGTGGATTGGAGTCGGACCGGCGAGGGAGTCGATGATTACCAAGGCGCTATAGGATAGAACGAAGTGGAGATGAAAACAAAGAGGTGGTTATTTGGCTACGCATTGCTAGGTTCGAGAGAGAGAAAGCGCAGAGCAGGCAGGAGAGCGCGAACGCCAAACTCGAGATTTTGCGAGTCCCTCATTGCCTGTCCTTAACCTCGACGTCGAGCTCGACGCGCCACAGGCACCAGCAGCACCCGTCCTTCCTTGACTCCCTACTCGACTCTCGGCCAGCCCCAGAGCTCTCGTTCTTGAACTCGATTCAGTGCAAACGCGTTTTCGCGGCGCTCGTCCAGCAGTTCTCCACCAGCGCCAGAGCAACGACGAAGCCTGTACCTGCAGCCGACGCTTTAAAGAACAGGTGAGTGAGGATGCTGCTCTTGAGAGGAGGATGGGAGTGGAAGGAGTCGGGAAGGAGCTCAGTCGAGAGGGCGAAGAGGAGGATGAGTGAGTGGTGCAGGCCTGGAGCTACGCCGCCAGCTCACGCGCACGTTTCCACGCTGCACTGCTCTACTGGACTTGTTCACTGGATCGGCGTTGGCTCAGCAGCTCGACGAGGGGCCTCCAAGCTGACTCGTTACTCGCAGACTCTCCTCCCAACCGACGACGACCACAGCCATGGCTGCCGAACTCCCCACCCTCCTGGAATCCCTCCAAACTGCCCTACTCACCCCTACCACCGCCGCCGCTGCCCTCCCCGATGCGTCGGACCTGGCGTTCGAGCGCACCCTCTCCCGCCCTCTTGCCCGACAGCTCGACGCCGAATCGACTCGGATCCTCGCCCTCGTCAGTAGCGTACTCGCATGGAGCGAGGGAGAAAAGGCAGGAAAGGAGCTGGACGGGGAGATGATCCGTGAGGGAGTGTACGGCGACGTCGTCGAGCGAGTCGAGGTGCTCCTCGAGCGCGCCGACGATTCGATCGAGAAGCACTTGGGGACGGGCAAGCACAAGGCTGGCGTCGGAGCGATTGGAGCGAAAGCCGTCGTCGAGGTGCCCAAGAACGACAAAGGTCCTCTCCCTTCGCACCTCCTTCACGCCCCCGACCTCGCTCGCCCTCAACTCCTCTTCTCCCAGCGCCTCATCCTCCCTCGACCCTCCCTCGACGCCGGATCCCCTCCCCCACTCTGGACGCCAGTCCTCACCCGCAAACCTCACGCTCTCTCGACCGACTCGTGGCTCGCGACCGAACTCTTTACTCCTCCCTCCCCCGGATCTCTCGCCCCGACTCCTCAGCCCCGGACCCGCTATGCCCACCCTTACGCCTCCGAACTTGCCGTCCTCCAACCTCCTGCGACGTACTTCCAAGCCCCCCAGCAGCCGGCGCCGGTCAGCAAGACGAGCTTTGCGGACACGCCGTTCGAGTGGGTTGGGGACGTTGCGGGGTTGCAGAAGATGGTCGAGGAGATTAGGGAGTGCGGGAAGGAGGGGCTCAAGGACTTGGCGGTGGATTTGGAGCATCATGATCTGAGGAGCTGGAGCGGAGTGACTTGCTTGATTCAGGTGCGTTGGTGTGTCCCAGGGATGGAGCCGGAGCTGATGAGTTGGTGCAGCTGAGTACGAGGAGGAAGGACTACGTGGTTGATCCGCTGGATCCTGGAGTCCGAGACGCCCTCGAGGGACTCAACGAGTTCTTCGCCGACCCGAACTGGATCAAGGTGAGCTCGAAGGCGTCGTTCCCTTCTCAGCGTTCTGACTGGATGGCGCGCAGGTCTTCCACGGCGCCGCATCCGACGTTATCTGGCTCCAGCGCGACTTTGGTCTCTACCTCGTCGGGCTGTTCGACACCTATCACGCTACGCACGTCCTTGGTTCGTCCTTTTCTCTATCGCTCGCGCTCGCTGCTAACCTCTCGCCTCCAGGATTCGCCCAGCACAGTCTCATGTCTCTCCTCACCATGTACACCGACTTCCAGGCCGATAAGCGGTACCAGCTCGCCGACTGGCGAATCCGGTACGTCCTGCACTCTCTCGCCCCCTCGTTACACTCTCTGACTCCTCCTCAGGCCCGTTCCCGAGGAGATGCTCCACTACGCTCGCTCGGACACCCACTTCCTCCTCTCGATCTACGATCACCTTCGCCTCGCCCTCCACGACCGCGCCGCCAACCCTCCTCCCGCTATCGAAGCCGACCCTTTCGACACCGACGCCATGGCAGTCGACGACCCCACCCCCGCTCCTCCCGCAACCGCCCACGACCTCCTCTCGACCGTCTTCACTCGCTCGACCGAGACGGCTTCGTCAGTCTTTGAGATCGCGCCTTACGACCTGGAGACGGGTCTCGGGGACGGAGGCTGGCGCGGTCTGCTCAACAAGTGGCGCCATGGACGAGACTACGACACGGCCGTCGCGGTCCCTACTCTTCCGATCAAGACGGGCTGGGGACCGGGCGAGCTTCGTCTCGAAGTCCTTCGCGCCGTGCATGCGTGGAGGGAGAAGTTGGCGAGGGAGGAGGACGAGGGAGTTCGTTGGGTCCTTAGCAATGGGGGGATCTGGGCCGTCGTGGAGAGGTTGCCGACGAACGCTGTCGAGGTGATGGCGGCGCTTGGGACGGTCAGGGGTGCGGCGGGCGAGTTTGTGAGAGTGAGGAAGGAGGATTTGGCGAGGGTCGTGAGGGAGGCGCTCGAGGGGGTTACGGTTGGAGAGGGGAAGAAGGGGAAGAAAGGAGAGGAGAAGAAGAGCGTCGAGGTGGTCGGAGTGAGGGGGGAGGCGGCGGTTGAGCCGGCTGTGGCGCCGATGGCGGGACTGTGGGATGGACCGGCGGTCGCGGAGACGGTGATGGAGACGGTCGAGGAGGCTGCGACGACGACGAAGGGGTTCGGATTCGCGGCGGTGCGAGCGGCGACGTCGTCGTTCTTTGGTCGAGGAGCGGTCACGAAGAAGGAGGAGCAGGTCGTCGTCGTCGCCAAGCCTGCTTCGTCGTCGATCGTTGCCGCGAAGAGCTCGTTCTTTGGAGGAGGGTCGAAGCCCAAGTCCCAGGTCGTCGAGCAACCGGTCGCCTCGACGAGCGAGTCCAAGGCGCAGGCTATCGCGAGGGTTCACGCATCGCTCGTTCTTGGAGGTGGATTGGCCAACGTGCGTTCTCCCCTCTCCCTCCCTCGTTGCGTGAGCTAACTTTCCCTCGCAGTCCCTTCGCTCGCACGCTGTCCCCACCCCCGCTCCCATCATCAAGGAAGCTCCCGCCGCTCCTGCCGCCCCTCCTACGAACGTCGCCGCCGCCTCAATGGACCACTCCTACGTCCCCCTCTCGGGCCGCATGCCCAAGCCCGCCGACACTCTCACCACCTCCTCCGCCCCCGCTCCCCCTCCCAAAGCTTCCGACGTCATCGTCGTCTCTTCGCTCGCCGACAAGCCCAAGAAGCGCAAGTCGACGGACCAGGGTGCGCAGGAGGCGCCGAAGAAGAGGAAGGGCAAGGGGAAGGAGAAGGTCGTTAAAGAGGTTCAGCCCGTGTTGGAGCCGTTCGATTACGATGCGCAGAAGAGCATTCTGGACTCGCATCCTGAGGCGAAGAAGACGTTTGCCGGGGGGAAGAAGGAGAAGAAGAAGGAGGGGGCGAGCAGGACGAAGGGGTTCGAGGTCGATACGAGCGATTTCAGGAAGACGCCGAGGGTCAACAACCAGAGCAAGAGGGGGAACGTCTCGCAGAGCTTTGCAAAGTAAGAGGATCTTGTGACGAGGATCGAAGTCGACAGCGATGGGACGATGGCGGCGAGGACTTGCTCGCTGCCGAATTTTCGTCTTTCGCTCCGTTATGCTCGCTCGACGTTCGTACACTCGCTAGTTCCTTTCTCCAACCAGCTTGTTGCTCTCAAACACCCAGCGCGACGTCGTCCTATCATCTCCTCCGACCCAGCTCGATTGGCAGCAAATCGTTCGCTAAGTAGCTCGAACGCCCGTCCATTATTCGGTCGCCTGCAGAGATGCAAGCGATCAGCAGGGATCGACTGATCAATGAGAGAGAGAGAGAGCGCACCAGCGGTTCGTACTCGGGCAAGCTCGTCCAGCAGTCCACCACCGCCTTGAGCGCGATGAGATGACCCTGTCGGCAGACTGGACACGCGTGCTTCGGTAGCAGGGGTTGGGAGAGATGTGCTGGCGTCTCTGGAGAGGGCAGCTCGCTGAGCTGCCTGCCTGGGGCGACCTTCTGCCACCGAAAGGGAGCCAATTGTCCTCGCTCGTCTCTCGCGAGGTCGCTCGCAAGGTCGACTCGCAAGTTCAACGGTACCCCGTTATCGATCCGAGACTCGCTAGTGGAAAGCAGCTGCTATCGAGCGCAGCGAGCGACTTCCCTGTCCAGACAGAGAGGAACGCCTGCTCGCAAGATCCGGCGGAGTTGCTCTCCCTCCAAATCGTCCTCGATGAGCCTGCGGCGTCTCAACAGCGCGGATGAAATCCTTTCGACCTGCCGAAGCGAAGTCCTTGCTCTCTCGACAGGAGAGCCAGAGACGAATCGCAAGGGCACCAGCGTTGGGCTCCATCCAGTCCTTCCTTCGTCCGAGTCCTCGAACGGCGCTCTCGGCCCCACCGACCAAGCAGAGAGCAGCTCCACATCCCTCCCACGCAGGCCTGTCCCCAGCGAGAGCAGTCCCTACTCCTCGTCACTCTCAATCAGCTCCCTCCTATTCGCCAACCCCGCACGACCGACTGACCAGCCCACTCACCGCTCGCCGAGCTCGCCCTAGGATCCCCAGCCGTTCCCGTATAGCCATACTACTGGCCCGCCTGCCGCCGCCGCGAGTCTGAAATCGAGAGAGTTGGGCAGGAGGGAAAGAGTGCCGACGTCAGAACAGCTTCGTCTCTTCGCGGCTTGGGCTCCTCCTACACCGCCCAACGACGAGCAGCGATGACCAGCGTTCCAGTCACTGCTCCCCTAGCTCCCAACCCAGCCGACCAGCGCGCGATCCTAACCCACTCGACCTTCAAAGGTGCGTCTCCCCGCACTTCCCACCACGCTCCCTGACCCCTCGTACCCAGGGATCCAAATGTTCTCCCTCCTCTCCCCACCCGTCCTCCTAGCGCACAGCATCTACAAGCGCTCCTTCCGCCTCTCCCCCTTCCTCCGCAACACCTTTCTATCAACCTTCCTCCTCGGCGGCTCGATCGGTGCTGGACTCGGAGCGGGGAGGATGTACGGGATGGATTTCGCGGGCGCAAAGGATCGGGCGGAGAGGCTGAGGTATAATGTTGGGCAGAGGAGGGTGGACGATTGGAGTGTGATTGGGGGCGTGTTGGGGAGTGTGAGTTTCCCCGCTCTGATTCGGGGCGAGGAGCACGAGCTGATGAGGTGCAGTTGGTGACGACTACGGTCTTGTTGAGGAGGGCGCCGGTGCCTTGGGTCGTTGGAGGAGGAGCGGCGTTTGGCGTGGCGGGAGGAGTGGTGATGCATGTTGCGCGGAATTGGAGCGAGGGGACTGCGACGGGGGTGGGGATGATGGTCGAGGAAGGGAAGAGTGCTGTCAAGGGGGAGTAGAGGTAGATTCCAGAGGTGTTTGTCTGATGCGACGCTCCTCTGCTGGCAGCGAGGCTCCTCTGCTTGACGAACTGCTCTCTGCGACGACGACCCGACGCCACCCTCCTCGCTCGCTCATTCCACAGACCAACCTAAACGGCGTTTCAAACAACAACTAACAGCAACCCAGCCTCCTCAACCCCTCGCGAACCCTCTCAAACTCCCTAACCTCCCTCCTCCCCAACACCCTCCCCTCCTCCCTCGTATACCCCGCCAGGACCCACCTCTCCCCAACTCTCACCATCAACCCACTCGCATACCCCTCCTCCATCCCTCCCATCCCCTCTAACCCCACACGAGGATTCCGATAATGTACCCCTCCTCCAATAGCGCAAAGGACGTCCGAATGCAAAGCGGTGTTAAACCCCTCTGGTACTGGAGCGGACGAGGAGCGGGAGAGGAGTTTGAGCGCTG
>JANGFH010000248.1:0-35425 GCA_025758715.1 Glaciozyma martinii | reverse complement strand
GAGATGGGGGTGTGGGAGGGGGGGGGGGGGGGGGGGGGGGGGAGGGGAGGGGGAGGGGAGAGAGAGACGGAGAGTCAGAGAGAGAAGGGGTGGGGGGTGGGGGGGGGGGGTGGGGGGGGGGGGGGGTATACGGGCTGATGCAGAAGTGGAGGGAGGGGGAGTAAAAGGAGGGGTTCACAGAACCTGGGAATAGGGAGGATGGGGAGGGGAGAGAGAGAGAGGGGAAGACGCGCAACACAAAAGGAGAAGGGGAGAATAGGAAGGGAGAAAAGAACAAACAGCGACGACGACGAAACCCTCCTGCGCGCGTCAGACCCCAAGCGGTCCAACGTCGCTCCCCCCTCCCCCACCCTCCATCCCAGCTCTAAAGGACGACCGAACGAAAGCTCTACCCGCATCGGCAGGTCAAGAACCGAATGAGGGAGAAGCCGCGGTGGGGTTCATCCTCGTGGTAGTCGCCATTCGACACGCCAATCCCTCCATGCCCATTCTGTCCCGCCACAGGCGTCATGACGGGCGCCGGCGTCACCTGCCCACTCCTGTACCCTCCTCCCCCGTAATCCGAATCCTGACGATCGTACCCCGCCTGTCCCGTCGAAGCGTACGGGTGCGCGCTCTGCTGCGTCGAACCTCGCTTGCCGGGAGGAGCGATCCCCTTGATTGCCATCGCCGACGAGTTGGGTCCAGGGACTGCCGATCCGGTAGGGTTCCGTCCGGCTTTCGAGCCGTCGCGCACGAGCGCCGCGGAAGGGGATGCGACGCCTGCGCCGTTCCCTTGTGCGGCGGCGGCGGCGGCTGCACGCTGGGCGTGGCGCTCGGCGCGCTCCCTCTCGCGATCGCGGTCGCGAGGCTGACCAGAGGAGCGGTGGTGACGACCAGAGTCGTAGCCGGGCTGGTTGGCGGTCGCGAGGAGGTTGGAGCTTGACTGAGGAGGGAAGAGGCGTTAGCTAAAGGGGAGAGGGGCGCAGAGGCGGTGGGAACGTACTGTGCTGGCTTCCCATCCCTTGCCGTTGTTGAGCATCATCCAGTCGTACACGCCGTCCTCGGGCTCGCCCGAGTTTTTGAGGACCTTGGTGAAGAGCTCTCGCAGGAAGTCGTAGTCGGGCGTTTCCTCGAAACCGAGCTTGCGAACGTAGTTGAGGTAGATGGCGAACTCTTCTGCGGGGACCAACGCCGACGTCAGATCCTGCCCTCGATCCAAGGAGGCAGCAGCGGCGTACCTGGGAAACCCTCGGCAAGCTCCTTGATGGGCGTGCTCTGCTTCTTCTCGCCAATCTTCTCGTACTTCTGCTTGTTGGTCGCCGCCTTGAGTCCCTGCCACGGCAGTCCCCCGCGCAAGAAGTACATGAAGACGTGTCCAAGCGCCTCGAGGTCGTCCCTCCTTGATTGCTCTGCCAAACCTCGTTAGCTAGCTCTCCCCCGCACGTCCGCCCTCGTCCACGCGACAACTCACCTCGTCCAAGATGCGTGTTGATGCTCATGTACCGCGCCGTTCCACTCAGGCTCTTCCGCTCTCGGTAGGGGATGTGCTGCTTCGTCTTGGGGTCGCGGTACTGCTTGGCCATCCCAAAGTCGACGACGTGCACAACGTTGGCGGTCTTGGTGCCGGGACGTCCGATGAGGAAGTTGTCGGGCTTGATGTCGCGGTAGATGAGGTTCTTCTCGTGGATAGTCTGAACTCGCGTGAGCTGCAAGGGGGCGAGAGCGGTTAGCAACGCCAGAGTGGGGGGCGAGGAGGAGCTCGAGGACGGACCATCTGCTTGGCGGTCATGACCACCGTCTTGATGCTGAACTTGCGGCCGCACATGTCAAAGAGGTCCTCGAGACTCGGCCCGAGGAGGTCGATAACGAGGATGTTGTGGAGTCCCTCCTGGCCGAAATAGTAGACCTGCGGCACCCCCGCTGGGAGGCAGGGAGAAGGACCCCGTTAGCGGACCCTCCTTCTCCCCCCTCGAAGGCGCGTGAAAGGGAGCGTACGAGAGCCAGCGAGGATCTTGTAGGTCCTGTACTCGTCCCGTAGCTGAGGCGCATCACTCTTGCGCGGTTCCTGATCACGGAAACAGAGAATCGGGCATCAGTCCACTGGCCTCCTTTCCACGAGGGGGGACTCTGCCTCACGAATTTGATGGCGACCGTCTGCGAGTTGAGAAGGTTCGTGCCTGTCACGGAGGAGAGGAGAGGGGGAGGAGACACCTGTCAGCTCGCTGCCCCTGCCACGGCAACTCGAGCTTGCTGGGCCCACCTTCGAAGATCACGCCAAAGCTTCCCTCTCCGATCTTCTTCCCAACCCGGTAGTCTGCCGGAAAGGGAGTCAGCTGCGCTCCACCTGGTGCTAGAGAGAGAGAGGCCACGCACGAACACCAACGACGTTGCTACCCGAGGCTGAGTGGAGCTGGTGAGACGAGGCTCCAGCCGAGCTGGACACGACGTGGGTGGTCATCGCGTTGATTCCGCGCGCGTCGGGCTAAAGGGTGTGACTGGGATAGTGACTGGGGGTCGGCGTTTGAGGATGGGTGGGCTTAGGAGACGAGTGTGGGAGGCAGAGTGTGAGTCTGACCCAACTCGTCCGAAACTAGTTTGGGTTTCGCCCCCTCTTTCGTCCTCTTCTTCTTCTTCTTCGAGAGCAGAGGAAACAGGGATAATCAAAAAGTGTCTATTCAAGGCGCCTTGCTACACTCAGTACAGCATCCTCATCTCTCCTCCCAAGTCCGCAGCAATCTGCTCCCACCCTCTCTCCATCACCCTGCTCATCACGTCGTTCAACGCGCGCTTATCGAGCGGCTCGTCCGTATCGATCGACCTGCCGCCTAGCGCACCGAGTCCTCCACTGCCTATGAGGGAGGCGATGTCGGATTCGGAGAGGGGGCAAGGGAAGGATGCGGAGGAGGAGAAGCTGCGTGGCGCACGAGCGTCAGTCGCGAGGACGATGGAGGAAGCGCAGGAAGGGACGCACGAAGGATTGACGGCAATGGCGAGGACTTTGAGCGTCAGTCGAATGGTGTAGTTGACCCGGAGGTCCTGCACGGTCGACGATCCAAGGAACCCGCACTTGCTCGCAATGTCCCGGAGGATGGCGAGGTTCGGGTCGATCGCCGTCGTGTAGTTGATCGTAAAGGGGAAGTGGATCGTCGTGTTGGACGACTTCTTGATCTCGACGTCGTCGAGCGAACCCCCGCCGAACCCGATTGTAGGCGCGGTCGAGTAGAACGCCGTCGCTTTAATCTGCTCAAAGTTGACGCCAAAGACTGCAAAGGTGCATCAGTACAGGTGAAGGAACACAGAGCAGGAGCGGGGGAGCGCACAGTTGGGGTTGATGACGCCGATCTGCGGTGGGAGAGCCAAGCGTCAGCTGCTGACTGGAGGACGCCTGCACGAAGGGAGAGCAAACGCACGTTCAATCCAAAGTTGAGCAGGAACCCGTTCGTCTGCACCTCGACCTCGCTGCCCGTAAGAGGCGCCTCGATTCCATTGAAGGTGACATCGGGCGGCTTGACCCAGACTGCGCCCAGGTGTCAGCTCGCGTGCCCATCTCCACCCAAGCTCGAGATACTCACGGAAGAACGAAGCGACAATGCTCACGAGGATGATGAGGACGAGGATGATGGAGCAGCAGCACACCCTGCCGCAGCAACGTCCCTTGCCGCCCTTCATCAACGCTCCTCGGTGCTCGTCGCTCCTCCACATCCTCAGTCCCTCCTTTTTTGGGATCTGCCCTTCCGCCGCCATCTATCGCGCGCATCAGCACTCTCCCTCCCCTCCTCGAGCCGAGCAGCTGTACTCACCTGCGCCGCAATACTCCCCCTAGTAACCGTCCTCGCCCCACCCTCAAACGAGTGCTTCTCTCCTCCCTCCTTCATCCCCCTCTTGGGCGGGTAGATATCCCTCGCGCCCGAAGAGTCCTGTCCAACGTAGTCGTCCTGCGCGAACCGGTCCGTCGATTTGTACGGCGCGAACTCGGGACCGTCTGGAGTCGGCGGGCCTTGGGGAGGGTAGGGGTCGATGTACCCGCCCTGGCCTTGGGGGCCGGGAGGGTAGGGGTCGCGGTAGTAGGCCGCCAGGATGGGCGAAAAGGGCGGAGGAGGGAGGACAAGGACCGAGGGAGAGGGGCGATGGTGTGCGCTTGTTCGATTCGGTTCGTTCGTTCGAAGGTCGGGCGCGTCAAAAGGGCAGCTAGGTGGTGTTCCTGTAGAGTTTGGTGCGACCTGGTAGAGCACGCTTTCCTGGGTGAAGGGGAGAGGGAGAGCACTGCCTGCGCGCAGTCGAACGAGTTCGTCGCCCCCCAAATCCTCGTCGGCTTGGCTCTCTCGACAACAACCCCTCAAGCCACGATGCAAAACCTCCTCCCCACCGTTCGCCCAACAGCTCGCCGACTATTCTCCTCGTCGGCCTCGGCAGCGGCGCGCAAAAAGAGCGTGGGCAAAGGAGGGAACGATCCGATGGATGTGATGCTGATGGGCAACGAGTTCGACTTCCCCCTCACGCGGAGCACGATCATGAAGGTTGAGAAGCGTCGCGAGGTGCTGCACTACCTCCGTCTGGAGGAGTACCAATTCAAGGACCTCGGTGCGCTCCTCCTCTCTGCTCCTGCACCTTCCAAGCCTGACCCTCTCTCAGTCGCCTTCCGCAAACGGTTCCTCAAGCCCCTCCCCTCCCAATTCATCAAAGTCCGCTACCAGCACTACCAGGGCGAATCCCACCCGGGTGACCGCAAGGTGGTCATCTCCTTCTCGACCGCCGACCTCCATCTTTCGACCGACGCCGCCCGACACAAGTTCAAGCTCCTGGCTGGACCCCGGTGGGACAGCGACAAGGACGAGGTCAAGATCGCGTGCGAGATGTTCCCGACGGACAAGATGAACGAGAAGTGGTGCTCGGATACGCTCGATTCGATGATCAAGGAGGCAGAGGTGCGTTTTCCTGCTGCTGTTGCGGGCGAGGAGGATGGGAGCTGACTGGGGTGCTGCTGTGTGCAGGACACGACGGATCTCATGGCCGACATTCCTCTCGATGACCGACCAACGCTGGCGCGGCTGCGGAAGAGTGGGAAGAAGCACTACGTCTCGCTGAAGGACTTCCCTTCAGAATGGCTACCTCGGGAGGTGGAGGTGGAGGTGGCAGCAGGGAGCGTGGGTGGAGTGGAGGTGCCGAGTGCGGGAGTGGGGAGTCAGGGTTGAGCAGTATTGGGAGGAGCGACAGCAGCTCCTTGAAAGCATCGGTTCGAACGACTCTGGGGAGGGCTTGCGGACCTGGGCTGGGCGTCGTTGTGGTACTGCTCTTTGCATTCCGTTATGTCCCCCCCGTTTTGCTCCTTCAGGCTTCGGGAGCCTTGTCCTTCCTAAAAAGCGCGCGGAAGTTAGTTGGACGTTCGAGCGAAGCGGTGGAGAGTCCACGCACGCGAGCAGGTCGAGAACGCTGTTGACCTTGTTGTCGAGCGTACCCTGCTTGTCGGTCCTCGTGCCAATCCTGATGTCTGGGCGGAACGAGTCAGTTGAAGTTCGAATGGCGAGGAGAGTTGAAGTTCGCGCACCGGTGGCAACTCGGGGCTGCGATTAAACAGGCCGGTCAGTACCGATTCGGAGTGCTGGTAAAGAAGAACGTACGCATCCCATGGCGTGAACGGCGGCGTGGCAATCCTCAACTGCGGGCGTGCACCTCATCAGCGTCGTCCAGAATCGCGGAGCAAGGACGCACTGGTCTTCATCACGGCTCCGAACTCGCCCTGCAGACCAGTACCGTAGCCATGAAGCTAGAAAAGAGCGGATCTTAGTCTTGCGCGCACGAGGTCCATCGGTGGAGAACGCACCTTGTACTCCAATCCTGAGCGTTCGAGGACGCGCTGAACCTCTGCGATGTACTGCGTCTGTTCAGGGGACATCGCGAAGGCCGTGTGCAGAGCTTAACGGACCTTGGTAACTCCCACCTCTCCAATCCCCATGGGAATGAGACAGAAATCCTGGGGGGAAGGTCGAGATCAGCGGAAGCAGGAGTCACTGGGGAGGCGCCCACGCACTGCGACAGCGTGCATTTGGCGGCGAGCGAGGGTGCGGAGCATGTACTAGCCAGGTAGGGACCTGGGAGCGAGAGCAGAGGGGTGTGGCGAGAGGGAGAGCAAGGCGCCGGCTGGCGCGGAGGTCCTGAATTCTCTCGAGAGCTGCTCCCTCACTTCCTCTCCCAAGTACTTTTTGCCTCCAGCAAAGGATTAATTTGGGAGGCACAGAATCTAAAACGGTGTTTCTAGGACTTTGAGGGCCAGTACAAAACTAAAGCAGGGAGTGGAGGGCGGTATCAATGCGAAGGGGGTTGTGATGCTGGGGAACTTAAGGGCGTGTAGGTGAGGGGAAAGGAAGGTGAGGGGAGCTACGGAGTCCCCATCTTGGGCGTAACGCTCCTCATCATTGGCGAGCGCGGTGCCTCCCTCCCCTCCGCCACCTTGTGCAAGTTCGCCTCTGCGAACCCGTTCGACTGACCGAAATCGAACGGCTCTTCCACCCCGCCGAACCCAATGTGGATATCGGGAGTGCTCGTCCCCGTGATGTTCGCCCGGCGGTGCACGGGGGGAGCGTACCCGCTCGACCGGATCGCGCTGAGCGGTTGTTGCGAGTTCGGGTCGTAGTCGTGGCGATGAGCTGCGTACGCCGGTGGGCCTGCAGCGAAGGAGCTGGAGAGGGAGGGAGGGTAGTCGTGCAGGAGGTGGGAGGGGCGCGCGTCGGGGAGGTTGTAAAGGTAGGTCGCTCCTACGACGACCGAGGTCCCGACGAGGAACGAGGTCGTGACTTGGAAGTCGAAGAGGATGACGCCGGTGCAGAAGGAGAGGATGATGGCGAGGGAGGTGGCAAACCCCTTGAGAATGTTGTCCGAGTACTTGATGACGAGCGCCGTGATGAGGCCTCCGAGGACCTGGGTGAGGACGACGGCCCACGCCCAGAAGCCAAAGTTGGCAAAGATCGCTTGCGCGGGGGGAGGGGGTTGGGCGTGGGGAGTGGAGGAAGGGAAGAGGCTGAAGTTGGGGAGGAGGATGGGGGCGAGGGCGGGGAGCATCGAGAAGAAGGAGAGCTGGCAGTTGCGCGTCCACAGGTCGACCTTGGATCCCTTGAGGACCATCTCGAAGTAGACTCCCGCCAGTCCGCTCGTCATGCAGCCGCACGCGACCGCCAACATCCCCGCGACCTGATCCATCTCGTGGTCCTGCTTCGTCCCAGCTCCCGTCGACGATTGGAGCTGGACGATCCCGACTCCGGCGGCGAGGAAGAAGAGGGCGAGCCACTTGTTGCGGGACAGTCGCCGCTTGAGGAGGATGACGGAGACGAGCGCCGTCGTGAGGATCTTGAGGTTGTACGAGACCTGGAACACGGGCGGCGAGAGGTTGGAGGCGGCCACGAATTGGAGCTGGTCGAAGGCAACAGGTCAGCGCGACGCTCTCCTCGCGAAGCTCGACTCGACGCACGTTGTTTTGGACCACGTAGAGGCACGCTGGGATGGAGAGCTTCCAGCAGTCGCGTCTGAAACAAGGGAAACAGAGCGAGAGTCAGCTCTCCGACCCCGCACCCAGCTCCCCCTCGTGCCCAACTCACCCAAAGATGTCTGAACGCAGCTTGCTCGCGCCTCTCCTCATCCTCCCCACCTGCCACACGTCGGACCACTTCTCCTGCGCCTCCCCCAGCCCGACCCGCCTCTTCTCGTCATACGCTCCTTCCTCGGCGGCCACGGCGGCGTAGGACGGCTGAGCGTGCACCGCGTTTCGGAAGGCGATGGCGAGGGAGATGCTGCCCTTGAGGAGCTCGTTGAGGAGGACGGCAGAGGCGGCGCTGTACATCTTTGAAGGGGCGACGTCCTTGCGACTCTGAGAGAGGGGGTTCAAGCATCAGCTCGAGTTGGCGCTGCGGGAGCTTGGGCGCGACGGGATGCTCGCTGGAGAGGCTTTACGCACGTAGTGGAGGAGCACGGTCAAGGCGCTGTTCTGTAGGAGGGGAGACAAGTTAGCTCGTCTCGCGAGGTTACGGAGGAGTAGCTCGCCTGCACCGTGAGCGTGAACAGCGACACGAACTTCAGCGGCACCCCCATGAACAGAGCCTGACTGTTGGCCATGTCGATGTGCTTAGAGAAGTGGAGTGCAGTTGAGGAGAATAGCGTGCTTGCGGCGAGCGAGCGATCTTCCCCTTGCGAGTTTTAGGTTTGGCCTGTTCTCCCTTCCTTTCCCTTCCTCTCCTCTGTTCTGCTCTGCAAGTAGTGAAATTTAGAAGGCGGAGGGAACAAGTCCGGGAAAACAAGCGAGGAGGAGCTTGCAATCCAGTGCGAACCTCCATCGCTACCGTGGCGAGTGCGAAGGGAGGTGAGGGGAACAAGGGGGTGTATACTGGCATAAATACGAGGCCAAGGTTGCGAAAGAACGAAGGGGGAAAGACAAAGAACGTGTGGTGCGGAAGAATGCTAATACCCCTGGATCCCACCTTGCACGCCAGTGGAGAGGTGCCTCGACACGCGAGGATCCTCCTTTGACAACCCCAGCAGCTCGGGAGGAAGGTCGTCGTACATCGCGTACATGCTCTCCGTCGCCGAGCGATAGCTCTGCGCCCCTGGATCGACCGACATGGCGGCGAGAGGGACGAATCCCCGCTCGTCGGTTTCGACGCCGTGCTGCTTGGCGAACGACGAGGGAAAGTGTTGGTCGCGGAGAGTGGTGGGAGTAGTGGCGGGGGAGTGGTCGAAGGAAGGGGCGTGGGATTCGGCGCTCGAAGTGGGAGAGTCGAGCCTCATCTCCGAGAAGAGGCGTCGATCCCGCAGCGACTCCTCCGTGTTGAGTCGCACAGGAGCCTTGGACGATCGGCTCAGACTGATCTTGCGCACTACTTGCGTCAGGCCGGGGCTGGGGAGGTCATCGCCGCGATCCGAGCTGCCGCCGCTGCCGTAGATGGAGGAGAGCGCGTGGTGGCCCTTGCTGTCGCTGCGAACGATCGAGGGAGGGGTACGGAGGAGGGTGTTGGCGGTGGGGCCGGTGCCTGCTCGAGGAGGTGTACGAGGTCGAACGGGGCTGTTGGGCTGGCTCGACTCGCCGAGCTCTCCTGCGGCCGAGTGGATCGAGGCGGGGTAACGGTTGACCTCGATGTGCTTGGCGAGTCCGAGAGATTGTTGTCGGGAGCGAGGGCTGGAGGAAGGCGGAGAGCCTTCGGTGAGGGGATCTCGTTGGCGGTTGATGGAGAGAGGTGCGACGACGGGCGCGTTCGAAGTGGTGGAATCCGGGACAGGCAGGAGCGGCTCCCCGCGCGAGTTGTAGGCAAACGAATCGAGGATGTCTTCGAGTTCGTGGAGTGGGCGAGAGTCGACGCGGCTGTAGCGAGATTCGGGCGCGCGCCGGAGGGGAGGGGATCGAGAGGGAGGGGGGAACGTGTCGACGGTCGGTGGGGAGGATAGAGCGGGGGAGGAAGAAGGTGATGCCTGCTTGGAAGCTCCTCGCCGTGGAGGAACAGCGAGAGTCGGAACTGGGGGCGTGCGAGCCGCTGGTCGATCTGGGTTCACTTCGCCTAAGAACGAGTCAGCGAACGACCCTCTTCTCCCGCGCCAGGAAGGAATTCACCCCATGCTTGATCTCCTCCAAAGCTCGGCATCGAATCCTCGTCGTCCGACCTTCCATCGCCGTACGCATCGGCAAAGTTCATGATCGTGTCCTTCTTCCGACTCGCCATCCCCTTCCTCCCCACACTATGGCGTTTCGTCGCCCTCTCGCCCTCCAAATCGCGTCCCGTCATAACGCCCGTGAAGCCTGAGTTGGCTCCTTCGTCGAGCAGCTTGTCCCCTGCGAGGGGATCGCTAAAGTCGGGTCGTTCGCGATGGGAGGAGCTGGCGGTGACTGGGAAGGGATAGCCTTGGCCGGAGTCGTCCAAAGGTTGGCGAGGGGAACGGGTTGGGCGTGTGGGAGACTCGGAGGGGGTGAGGTGGTAGCCGGCCTTTGAGGGAGTGGGGGAGCGAGCGCCGTACGTTGTCGCGCTGGGAGGAGCGAAATCGACTGCCCTACCGACAACCTCCTGGTTCCATTGGTACTTCGTTGATCCTCCCGTACCGAGCAGCTCCTCGCGCGCCGAGACGTTCCCTCGACCCTGCGACGCAAAGCCGTACCTCCCATCCGTCCCAAATCCTCCGTCGCGTCCTCCGTCGCGAGTCTCGCCACGCGCCGCCGGAGCTGCCGCCCCAAACTCGTCTCTCCGTCCCCAATCCTTCTCCTGATGCTCAGTCTGACCCTTCGACCAAGCGTCGTTGTCGACCAAGCGCACCGGCTTCCCTCCCACCGTCGGTCCCGCCGACCGCTCCGCGTTCAGCTTGAGCCAGTTCCCCTCGTCCTTCTTCGCCTGCTTCCGCTTGCAGCAGCACCAGCCCAGCACGATGAAGAGGATGAGCACCGCGCCTCCTCCGCCGGCGCAGATTGCGATGAACGCCGTGTTGCTGATGCCGCTCACGATCGACGAGCTCGAGCTCGACGCGATGACGGCTTGGGTCGTGCCGCCGGTGGAGCTCGACGTTGCCGTCGTAGCGGCGTGTCGTCCTGGGACGTAGTGCGTGTCGAGGGCGGCGAAGGAGGATGCGTAGGCGGTCAAAGAGACGGTGTTGAGGTTGCGACTGGCGGTGGGAGGGGTTGTGGGTGCAATCTCTGTCGCCTTGCGACCAGTAGCGGTGTTGGCGACTCCAGGCCTGTACGACGCACCTCGTCAGCTTCCACCTCCTCACGCGTGCAGGCGCCTCAGCTCACTTGAACGTGTCCGTCGCGACCGAGGCAACGGAGGGTCCAACGCCTGTCGATACTGCACCTGCAGAGCAAGAACAAATTAGCCAAGGCCCCTCCTCCGTTGTTCAAGAGCCTCACGCGTTGTGGTGGTGGCAGCGCGTTGGCGCCGGTGGAGGCGAGCGATGCGCGCGTGCTCCATGAGAGTTGCTGTTGTCCTAGGGATGCCCGTGGGCGGAAAAGGAGAGTGGGTCCCTGATGTAGGCGTGTGGTGCCGATCCGGGAACGAAAGGAGGAGAGAGGGAGCAGGACCGTGGGCGGATGGAAGCGTTCCCTTGAAGGGGCGTGCGAGGGCTGCTCGATGCGGGGGAGGCTGTGGCGAGAAGGACAAGGCAGACTGCTTGCTGGGGGACAGAGGGCGACGAAAGAAGTAGAAAAGGGTCGAGGGCGAGAGGAACAATGGAACCCACGACAATGGGCCTCGCCCAACGGCTGAGAGAACGACGCTTCTCCTTCTCCTGCTCTCTCTCACGCTCAGGTGCAAGGGCTGGCTAATTGAACTCGCTCCGTTGAACGAACACTCCTCAGAGACGCCCTCGTTTCTAGAAGAAAGATCCATTGGACGCGACCCGACGCGTGGAGCCGCAATTTCGAACTCTTCCCTGCGTCGACGCCAACGTTGAGGGGGGCAGGGAGAACTTCTATGGTTGAATTGAGCACATGAATAAGTTACAGGAAGGGGAAGAACCAGTCTGCAAGGCGGATTAGTAAATCGCGTGCGCCTTCGCAGCTTCGCAAGAGGGCGTACTGCGTACCTCTGACGATCCAATTCTGGGCTATGCGTGCGAGTCCTTAGGGAGTATACACGAAGAAAGGGTTCTCCTTGTCCGTAAGGTCGAGGAACTGCGAGAGAAGGAGATCAGCACGACGTCCTAGCCTCCGTAGCAAGGGGATTCCTACCGCCGAGCGATCTGCCTCGCGCTGAACGTCCTCCGGAGTCCAGCTGTTCGCTTCGACGAGGATGGAAAGATTGGCAGCCTGCAGAGAAGAAACGGAGAGATTAGCTGGGTCCTGCGAAGCGTTGAGCGAGGCTGAACTTGACGCGATTGCGAGAAATGTTGACCCAGCGCATTAGGAGGGTCAACCCGCCCATGCTCGTGAAGAGTACCAGTACCTGGGTCGAGATTTGAGCGTTCTGGCGCTGCCCGAAGAGCAATGGAAGCTTACAGCGATTTTGCCTGGCGTGTAGCTTGGTGCATCCGCGATGGGGAAGATGAGCGTCCCAATGATGTTGCCGAGAGCAAATGCAGTCATCAACAGTCCGTTCGTAACACCTGCGCAATTGCTGCATGAGTTCCTGCGTCGAACATAGGGAAGGGGAAGACGCACTCTTCTTTGTCGATCCGGCGATGTTGCTGGCGCTCCACGCGTAGATTACGGCGAGAGCACTTCCAAAGGTTGCAGTATATTCTAAGGAACGTTAGTGACGTTACCGGAGGCAAGGAGGGAGGATCTCACCAAGAAGATGCCGACCAAGCAACCCGCCTTGTACTTCTCCCGGTCGTGGTCCAAGATGTCGAGACGAGGAGAGCAGCGCCGAGGACAGTTGGGACGATACATGCAAAGATATGCATCATTCGAGTCTTCCTGGCGTCTGCCCAACCTGTTGGAGAGGGACGATCAGACGACGAGGAGAGGAACCAATCTGGGAAAGCTCACATCAAACGGTGGCGGTGGTGATGGCGCTGATAGCCCCCGAAGGCGCGTTCAAAAGAAGAGCTTCCTGCGAGGTGTAACAAAGGATCGGATGATGATGGAAGTGAAGTTTGTGAAGCCGCCTAAACGTGAGCAAAGACCGCGTCAGCCGGAGTCCGGAAAACAACGCCCGCCTTTGCCGTACCATTTGGAACGGACATGAGCATAACCAGAAGAAGGAGAAGCCATGTCCTTGGGTCCAACAGCGCTTCGACAGCTTTCTTCCGCTTGAACATCTGCAAAAGCGACGTGGTTAGCTCAAGCCAGCGAGCTTCGCAGCGAAGCGAGAGACTCGCCTTGTTCACAGTGCCAGACTGGTTGTCGCGCACGCGCTCAATCGCAATGACGCGCTCCTGCTCCGTCAAGAAGGTGGCCGTCGCAGGTGAGTCGGGCAGCCAAAGGAGGACGGTGGTCCCAACGACAAAGGCGAGTCCTCCTGTTTTTGTGAGATTGATCAGCAAGTGTACAGAGCAAGCGAGAGGATTCAGACGTACCGAGAAGCAGGTAGATAATCTGGGAGAGCGAGGGAGAGGTTAGTGGGAAGCGAAACACTCAGAGAGAGGGCTGCTCACCCTCCAGTGCGCGATTCCGGTCCCCTCGTAGAATGTGATACCCCAAGCGATGAGACTTCCCTGTTATTTGTCGTTAGCGAATACCATTTAGGGAGGTGGAATCTGAAAGGCGCACGAAGATCTGCGTGAAGCCGTTCATGCTGCGGGGGAGAGGAAGGGAGAGTCAGTCAGTTGAGACGAGGTTCGCGTGCTCGATTGGCTTGCATGTAGAAACATCCAATGCGCTTTGCTTGCTCGTCGCGACTGTACGAGAGTGAGAGGATTGATGCAAGAATGGTGGAGAGGGAAGGAAAGCGAGGGGGAGGGTGAGGAGAGGAATGTCAGCAAGGTCCTCGCGAGTGGTCCGCACGCAGGGCAGGAGATGGACTCACCGGTACCACGAGGTCACCATGCTAATGAGAATGGGCGACACACAGCACTCGAAAGCACCTAGCAAAAAGCGCATGACGAAAAAGAAGGGGACTTTGGCTGAGGCAGCGTGGAGGACGAGAGCCCTGCGCGAGAAATCATCAGCGCCTGAGCGCAATGAAGAGGGAGGAGGGAACGAACGTCGACCAAAGCATGATGTTGCACCCCAAGTACTTTGCGAGAGGGAACCTTTGAGCGAGAGTCGTGGTTGGGATCTCGAAAACCACGAATCCCTGCGAAGCCACACCAAGGTAGCTCCTCGGTCCTTGAGCCACGGCGTCCAACTCACGAGGTGGAAAGCAAGAGCGACGAGCGAATGATCCTTGCCGACGATCGGAAGCGACATGACCTGGAAGAGGTCGGGGTGAGTGGCAGTCGTCGCGAACCGGACGCCCACGACGAACGGATGCGTAGTTCAAACTCGTCTTGTCCTAGACCCAAAGCAACATCAGCATCGAAGGAATTGGCCAGCGTGATCGAGCGTACCAGGAACTGACTGAAGTACACGGCAGCGAGGATAGGGAGGAGACGCTTGTCGACCTTTCGTTTAACGGCGTCGAATTCCTGCGAGGGAGGGGATCAGCCCGCGTTCTGAAGAAGAATGGAAGGAAGGAGAGCCTCACCTGCTGAGTGAACTCGTTCTCGGTGTCGCCACTCAGCTTCCTGCCCTCGTCAGCATCCTCCTCGCGAACGGCGGGGAGGAATTCAGCGACGGGAACGATGGTCGCAGTGAAGCATCCTCCTTTTTGTCGCTGGAAATAGAGCCCATGTCGCAGTTCCCTGGAAGAGTGCGGGTAGGGGAGAGAGAGAAAGATCGAGCCAGGTCAAAGAGCAGTCCCAAGCCCTGCCAGACTCGTTAGCGTGGATCGATCCCCCCGCAGTGCTGCCGCGATAGGGCGATAGTGGTTGTGCCTGACGATGTGCCGTAATCTTCGTAATCCGCCACAGCATGGCTCGGGGAGGGAGTGTAGAGTCCGGCCGATGAGTCCGACAGAGCAGGGAGTTGACCAGAAGGGGGATCATGGCGGGTGCGCGAGAGCAGAGCCGGAGAAGGAGACAAAGCAGAATGAGTACCCCTCGCTCCTCCTCAACAACCTCCCCCGCCGTCTCGCACTGAGCAGAATCCACACCCACCACGTCGCGGGTGAGCAGCATTTCTCGCCCGTGCCTGCTTGCCAAGCAGACCAATCCCTATCTCGCTCGCTGGCACCGAAAGCCAAAGACCTCCAAGGGAGTTCAGCTCGGCTTGCGGGGTAAGATTCGCATCTCAGGAAGGTTGCTGGCCGTCGTGGAAGGGATCAGTCATGCCAAGCTCGACGAGCAGATCTGCTGGCGGCTTCGAGGGGACGTCAGCGACGCCACTGGCGCAGCGAGAGGGACGTACCGATTCTGAAGGACCCGTGCTCTCCCTCCGTCGAACGGGAGTGACTGAACGCTCGACCTGGGACAGCTCCGAGTCGGTCTGCAGGAACTCGTCAGTCGCGAAGAGCGCTAGCCACCATGCCAGGACCCACATCGGAATCGTCGTCCACATCCTGCCCAACTCCGATGAGTGCCAGCGCGCCAGGCGTCATCAACGACTGAGCCATCCCTCCCTTCCCCCCTCTCCTCTCCCGATCTCTCCGCTTCTCCCTCCTACGATCCGTCGCGAAACTGGCGTCCGAACGAGTAGGCGACGTAGGTAGTTCGTACGGCGCATACCGGAGGGGTCGGCAGGAGGTCGAGGAAGGGCTGGATGAGAAGGATGCGACGGAGGAGGCGTCGTCGTGGAGAGGGGGAGGATTGGCGAGGTGATGTTGAAGAGCTTCGAGAAAACCTGGGAGGGTCGAGCTGCGATGGTCGAGTCCTGCGGTGTGGAGAGCTCGCCTCGCTCCTTGGTCGTTGCGACAGCGAGCGAAGATTGCTAGGACGCTGCCTTCGGGTGCTGGGTCGACAGGGTGGAGGTGGGATTCGATGTCGTCCAGTATCGAAGGTGGTAACCGTGAGGCGAGCCGCAGAAGAGCGAGGAGGAACGGCTCCTGCAGCGATTCCACCATGAACGTCGGTGAACGTCTCCCTGCGAGGAACAACGGCGTCAGACGGTCTCCTCCCTGCAGCCCCAAACCACAAGCTCACCTTCTTCATCCACCAACCACTCCACAATCCTCTTTGCCGCCCCCGCTCGATCCTCCTCCGACATCGCTCCCTCCCCAACCGTCGCAGCCACCACAAGCGCCAGCGTCAAGCTCTCCCTCCACGCCTCCGCCTCCAGCAACGTCTTTGCAAAAGCCGCTTTCACGAGGTCCTCAGAGAAGGTGAATCCGTCGATAGTGGAGACGACGAGGACGTCGAGGATCTCGTTCGGGCCGAGTGAGGTCGAAGCGACGATGGCGAGGATACGGGTGGCCCAGTCAGTTCCCGTGCGGTCGACTACAGTGGAGGATTCGAGGAGGAGGGAGAGAAGGCGGTTGCGGGATTGTGGAGGGTTGGAGTGGGGAGGAAGGGAGGCGAGGGAGTGCTCAAGGCGAGCGAGGTGCTGCGTCGAGAGATTCGGGTCGACCCGATGGAGAAGCTTGAGAGTCTGCAAGAGAAGATGCATCAGAACACGCCAGCGAAGGCGACACCGAGCAGGCTCACCTCCTTTCGTAAACCCGCATCGCGACTCTGGAGGAACCCCATGATCTTGGCCCACACTGCTTCTTCCCAGCCCTCCTCCGTCGCGCCTACCCAAATATCTACTGGAACCACGTTAAGGCACCGCAGCGCTAGAATCTGGAGGTTGGGATTCGTGCTCTCGAGGTAGTGGCGGACTGTTGTGAGGGCGCGAGAGAGGGTGGTGGCGTGAGAGGGGTCGAGAGATTGGAGAGTGGCGACTGGGAAGGTGGGGAGGCAGGTGAAAGAGGAGAGGAGCAGTCCTGCAGATCTGGTGTCAGCAGCTGGACGGGTGCGAGGGCAGCAAGGAAGTACCGAAAGCGAGATCGACCTTGTCCAAGATCGTTTCGACGTAGCTGAGAACACCGTGAAGCACCGCCAACCGAGTTCCACTGCGAAAGTAACCCTCAGTGAGGAACTCAAAACCCGCGTGCGAAGCGGACTCACTCATCCACCTCTCCCTTCGCGACCTCCCTCCCCACAGCTTCCAGCACCTTGGCCGCCAACCACCCACACGAAACGCCATGATACTCCCACCTCATCTCCTTCCACTCCTCCTCCGTGATCCTCCTCAACACTCCCAGCAACAGGCTGATCACGCGGGACCTCGCCGCGACGGGGTACGCTGCGGACCTCTCCGAAACGCCCTCCACCAACGCCGCCAGAACTCGAGGATCCGCATCCGGCGCAACGTTCGAAGCGAGTTTGGAGGAAGAGTGGCGGGAAGGGGAAGAGAGGGCAGCGAGGACGAGAGAGCGGGTGGCGGGGAGGAGGGACGAGGAGAAGGGTAGGAGAGCGAGTAGAGCTGCGAGGGCAAGTCGGCGGATTGGAGCGCTGTGGCGTACTGTTATTAGCTGGGGTAGGAGCTTCGGAAAGAGGCAGACGCACCTCCGCGAACTGAACAGCTCCACAACGCGGTCCTGAATCGCTGGTACCAGCTCGGTGGAGAGAAGGCGCGGGGAGCTCGCAGCTCGGAGACCTAGGACCCAGCGCGCTTCGGCCTGGGGAGCGTACGCCGGGGTATTGAGATCCTGTGAGATTCTGGGAAGCTGGCGTGAGCTTCGAGAAGGGAGAAGGACGCAAGTGAGCTGCTACGGACGTGTTGATCAGGAGCAGCTTGAGAGCGTGCGGATGGGAGGTGAAGAGCTCTTCGCAAGCGCGGTATCCTGCTCGAGCGCATCAGCTTCCTTCCCTGCCCGTCGATCCAGGAAGACGCACCAATCCGCCGGTCCTCCAGCGTAGCATCCCTCCCTCCTCCAGCAAGGTTCACCGCGACAGGAAGGCACCAGTCCAAGTCGAAGGGATCGATTTCACCCTCATTCAGAGCGGAAGAGCTCTGGAGCGGGCGTTGGGAGAGGCAGTAGAGGGCAAGGACGAGGTCATGGCGAGTTGAGGACTGCACGAGGCTCAGCTGGTTGGCGTCTTCCGAGTAGGCAGGAACGCACAGGAGATTGGGGGCCTCGCTTCCAGCGGGACTGGATTCGAGCCAGCTGCGCTGCAAGGAGGACGGTGGTGGCCTGCTCGAGTCGGTTAGCTTCGTGTGGGGGAGGATTGACAATGAGGCGCACGGAGGGCGAGGTGGAGGCTTCGACCGCCGTGACGAGCTTGTAGTGCGTAGTGGATAGCGCCCCAGAGGTGGCGTACGAGACTTGTCGTTGGGACATGGCTCCGAGGAGGGCAAGCTGCGTCCGCCAGATCTGCCCGAGGTGGACCAGCAGGGGAGACCACGACACCGCTTGTTCTGGCTCTCTCCACCTTCAACGCGACGCTCTAAAGCTCCTCTAGAGCTCCCGGATCCCAGCCTGCTGGTATTGCGTGCGCCTGCGCTGCATTCCTAATGGTCCTCCAACGCGCTCCCTAGACCTCCCAAGCTCCTCCAGCTCCCCTGGATAGCTCCTCCAGACGCCCTAATGCCCCCTCCTAGCCTCCTTCAGGCAGGCCTCCCGCAAGCCGTCGTCCTCCACAACCCAGACCTCGGCGCCACTGGCCTTGAGCTTGCTCGTTCCCTTGCACTCGACAAAGTCCTTTGGCTCCTCCACCCCCATGTACACCTTCCCCAGCCGTGCTTGTACGACCCGCTCCACGCACGGCACGTTCCCAGAGAGCCGCACCGAACACGGCTCCATGGTCGTGTAGATGCTCGCTCCTTCCAACTGCGCCGCTCCGTCCTCTGGGTGCTCGACGAGGAACTTGTCGATCGCGCACTGCTCTGCGTGAGTGTTGCCGGGGAGCTCGCGGGAGAAGCCTGTGGCGAGGATCCGGGGAGGGAGGGACGAGGAGACGATAATGGCGCCGACGCAGAAGGCTGTGGGGGTGGCGACGCACTTGGTCGCTTCGTGGAGGGCGAGGCGAAGGTACTGTTGGTGGATAGGGTCGCGCGTTACGCTGGAGGCCATGCTGGAGGTTGGGAGGTGCGTCCTGGAGTGCTAGTACAGGAAATCCGGTTGGGTCAGTTCCCTGCACGCCACTCAGCCTCGAAGCAACCAACCTGACTTGCCTGAGACGGGCGTGGGCAGTTTGGTAGTCCAGCGAGGACGGCGTCGAAGGGAAGCGTTTGGCCTGGTCGCGATCGATCTCAAGGGCCGACTTGGCGGTGTTGATCTTCTGCTCCCGACTTTGAACGCCTTGAACGCGCAAAGGATGTTCTAACGTAGGCCTTGACCCAGCTGGACCTCTCCTAACCCTCCATGAACTCCCTCCGGCGAACCAGCTCTCCTCCAGTCCACTCACCACCGCCTCCCACCCCCTCACTCCTCTCCCAATTATCCTCTCGAACTCGAACACTCTTCCGTCACCACGGCCACCGCCTAGCCTCCCACCCTATCGCCTTCCTCCTCCTCGTCACCGCCCTCATTTGCTCCCTCCTCTCGCCGGCTCTGAGCATCTGGTTCGCCCCGGATGGACCGACGAGTACCGTGGTCCGGCGAGGTCGAGGGGAGATGGTCTGGGAGCTCGAAGGGCTCAAGCGGCAGGGAGTCATCTGGAGCGAGGAAGAGGTGTGCTGGGATCGCTTGGCGGAGTACTATGCCGCGAGGGAGATGGGCCACCGCGCGCGCGTGGTGAGGATGGAGCAGGTGCTCGTCCAGACGGATCGGGGGAGGCGCGGAGGGAGGGCGGGAGCGTTGAGCAAGCAGACGCTCCATCAGACGTGGATCGTGCAGAAGGAGCTGGAGCGAAGACTGTTGGAGGGAGAGGTGGAGGGGTTGACCTGCGTGCGCGATGGCGAGGGCTGCGCGAGCTCGAGTCCAGCCAACTGGTGGAGCTCGGAGGAGGCGCTCCTTGCCGACGAGGACGTGCATTCGACGCTTTCCCTCCCCTCGGCGCAGACGGCGTTGGCGAACGAGGACTCGCTCTCGCTGCCGCTCACGACGACGAGCACGCTCGTAGGCGTAGGAAGGGATCGCAAGGGGACCGTCAAGGGCGCGCAATACCTCACGATGAGCTTTTACCTCGAGGATGCGTCGAGCGACCTCGTTCTCAAGGGGATCGGATCCGAGACGGAGGAGTCTGCTAGGTTGCGAGCCAAGGTCGCTTGGCGCAAAACCGTCAGGGAGGTCATTGCTGGCAAGGGATGGGGGAGGGAGGTGGAGCAGCTTGGAGGGATACGGGAGGGGCGAGGCCAAGGTCGTCGAGTGATTCTCAAAGTGAGTCGAGGTCGAGAGCGTTCGGGAGGAGGTTGCTGATCGTTCTGTCCGCCACAGCATCTCCCTCATCTCCTCGTCCACTCGAATCCGCGTCTTCTCGAGGACGTTCTGTTCGCAATGGGCTACCTCGTCGTCGCCCTCTACGTCGCCTTCACGATGCGCGGCCTCACTCAAGTCTACTCGAAGCCAGGGCTCTTGTTGACCGGCCTCGTAGGACTCGTTACGAGCGGGATCATGAGCTTGAGCGTTTGCTGGATCTTGGGGTTGAGCATTGGATTGGTGCCATGGTGAGTCCTCTTCTCCTGAGCTTTGTTCGCTGCGGGAACTGACTCTCCTTCCCGATTTCAGGAAGCTCATTCCTTTCCTCGTTCTCGTCTGCGGCGTCGACAACATGTTCGTTCTGTGAGCATCTCCTGCTCTCTACGTGGGAACAGCGACTCATCTTGCTGTCGTCCAGTACGAACGCCGTCAGCAAGACCGATGTCAGCCTCTCGGTTCCCGACCGCGTCGCTGAAGGCCTCAGCGCTGTGGGCCTCTCCACCTCCATCACTCTCCTCGTCGAACTCTCCGTCGCCACCCTCTTCCTCCAACTCGTCTCGATCGAAGTCATTCGCGAGCTCATCATCTTTGCGGTCGTCGCACTCGTAGTCGACTACTGCATGGAGATGACGTTCTTCGCGACCGTGCTCGCCATTGACTTGCAGCGATTAGAGGTGCGTTTCTTCGGCTTGACATCTGTGTTGAGCGTTCCTAACTTTTTCTGCAGCTCGCCGACCTCCTTCAACAAGGCTCGGTTCCCCTTCGCACGGCGACCTCGTCCCCCTCCGACAGCGGCGACTTTGACAAACTCACTCCCATCGTCCAAGCCAGCGCCATTTCCTCCCTCCTCGCCGGCACCAAATCCGTCGTTCGCCAACGCGCCGCCCGCACGTCGACCTTTGCCTTCCTCATCTTCATCAACCTCCTCCTCTACTCGATGTACGGCGCCGACCACTACCTCCCCGCCTTTTGCTCCGAAGCAGCTCTCGCCAAAGATCGTCCCCTCCTCGGCCCGAGTCTCAACGCGGACCTCGCCTCGGCCCTCCAGCGAGGACAGCGAGGAGATCACGTCCGGGACGAGGACGTGAGGCAGGGCGCCGGAGAAGCGTTTTGGAAGACGATCAACCCGGCCAACGCCAGTTCGGTGCACGTCTACGTCGAGCCCGTTACGGTCGTAAAGTTCCACGACGACGGACTCGTCGCCCCCGAGTCGGCGTCGAACCACCAGATCGTCGAGACGTCCGTTTGGATCCGCGTAGGCGTCTTCGTAGGACCAATCGGGGCCCTCATCGTCGTCCTCTACCTCCTCCTCCTCTACCTCCTCAAGGACGCCGACTTGATCGGCATCCAGCGTCTGCAGGCGATCCAGGCGAAGGTGGAGAAGCGAAGAACCAAGGGGGGAGCGGGAGTCGAGCTGGTGACGCTTCGAGGGAGGCACGCGGCGGATGTTGAGCTCCTGGCGAGTGGGAAGGACGTCGTCGCTTCTTGGGCAGGACTGGACGACCACGTAGTTCTCTGGCGGAAGGGAGGACCGACCAACTTTGAGCCAACGCACCTCGAGATCCCCATCACCGCCGAACCTCCTTCGCTCACCCTCCTCGCCCTCGACGGCGACTCCAAGTTCTGTGCGGCGGCAACGAGGACGGGGAGGATCCTCGTTTGGGCCCTCGAACGGAAGCTCCTCATCGACTTCTCCCCGCCCTCGACGACGCCACCTCACTCCCACCTCGGCCTCGCAACCCACCTCTTCCCCTCCCCCGCCCTCGCGACGAGCGGCACTCCAGCTCCCCCAGGATCCCTCACTCGTCCTCCGCAAATCGGGTTCTTCTCGATCCACCAAAACGGCTACGTCGTCCTCTGGGACTGCACCGCCTGCCTCGCCACCGTCGTCCTCTCCCCTCCCACCCTCGACAACGACGTAAAGCTCAAGAGCATGGTCGTCGCTCCCTCTCGACACGCGAAAGGCTCTCGCTGGCCTCTCGTCGCGCGGGTCTACTCGACGGGCCAACTCGTTCTCCACCGATCCGAAGGAAGCGTCGCGTGGGACCAGTGGCCGTCGACGTTCGACGCGCAGGTCACTACCCCTTCGGACGCCGTCACCGCTCTCGCGTTCGGCGAGTACGCTCTCGGGATGGGAGCGATCAAGTCGCCCAAGTCGGTCCTCGTCGTCGGGACGCTCTCGGGGCTCGTCTCGCTCTACAACCTCGAAGCTGGGACGCGGATCTGTACGGTTGCGGAGATGGAGGGCGCCGTTCGTCAGGTCCGACTTTGCTCGAGCACCAAGTCCAAGTGCTCGACTTGCGCCGAATCGATGGCGGACGGCTTTGTCGCCGTTTGCTCGACGCGACAGACCCTCTCGGTCCTCCGCGTCTTCGCTCCCTCCAACTCGTCCCCCTGCCCATCTTGCAACTCCTCCTCCGCCCGCCCCTCTCTCGACATCGGTCGACCTAGCAGTCGGGGCTCGCTCCAGACGCCGAAGAAGGGGCGGAGCCACAGTCAGAGCCGCAGCAGTACCGACGAGGCGCCCTACCCGTCGCCTACGCATGGGTTCCACCTTCGTCGTGGGACCAACGCAGCGACGGAAGGACCACGCACTTCCGAGTCGAGCGACCGGGGAACGGAGGAAGGAGGAACGTCGACGACCCTCGTCCGCGCAGGCTCGACGGACAGCCTAATCAAGCTCGACGCTTCTCTCCGACCTCCCACCTCTACGACCATTCTTCCTCCCTCGCCAGCGCCGACGCCGCCTCCGAGGACCGGATCTCCCAGCGACATTCCCCTCTTCAACACTTTGCTCGGCGGCGAGGCGAACGACGTGGACTCGAGGGAATGGCCAGAGCTTCGCGTTCTTGAAGTCGCGACGACGCTTTCGGACGAACGAGGCGGGTGGGAACTCGTTGATCGAACCGTCGTTGGCGTGCGACGGCATCGGGCGACGAAAGCGGAGAAGGAACTACGAGGAGAAGGAGAGGTACGCGGAGCGACGGCCTGGGAAGTCTGGAGCATCCCCACCGCTCCTCTCCCTTCGTCCCAATCCTCCCCCACCGCGACGGAAAACCGCCTCACCGAAGGATCCACCTCCCTCGAGCACCTCCTCGCTCTAGCCCCTTCCACCACGACTCCCCCCGCACCGACACTCGCCCCTCCCGAAGCTCTTCGTCGACGAATCACCCCTTCCTCCCCCTCCCCCTCCCCTCTTCGTCCTCCCCGAACTACGACCCCCGTACCGACGATTCGGTTCGAGGACGTCGCGCTCCCGTTCTCGCGCGCTAGACCCGCCATTTCGGCGTTGTCGGAGGCGTCGCTCGCGGTGGGATTGGGGAACAGCGTGGCGGTCATTTCGTTGAAGGGAGGAGGGCCGGGAGGACTGCTGTCGCTGCCGAGTATGCGGAGCTTGTAGGGAGGGAGCAGATGGAGACGGAGCAGTTGATTTTCTAGAGTAGTTGTGTTACCGAATGGACCTTGGCACTTGCTATACGAATCAAAAGTGAAGGAGTGCACAATCTCGCGGCGTCTACTCGGCTGCCACCTTCTCCCTCGTCTCCACCACCTCCTCCTCCTGCTCCGGCAAAGTCGTCGGCGCACTGCTCGCAGCAAGAGCCGCAGCGACCTCCTTCTCCCTCTCCAACGCCTCGACCTCTTTCGCAGCCTTGTCCTTCGCCTCACTCGCGACCTTCTCCTCCTGCGCCTTCCTCTGCTTGTCCTCCTTCTCGATGCGTTCCTTCTCCAACCTCGTCTTCTCCAACTTCGCCTGCAGCTCCTTGACCCTGAGCTCCTTCGCCTCCCTCTCCCTCCTCTCCACCTCCTCCCTCTCCCTCCTAACCTCCAACTCCTTCCTCTCCCTCTCCTCCCTCTCGCCCCTCTCAATCTCCCTCAACATCTCCGCCAATTCCACCTCCACCTCCTCCTCCTGCTCGCTCGGCAAAGCGACGCCTCCCTCCTTGATGGCGGTATTGATATCCTCGGCATCAGCGAGCGCGTCCGACATGGCTGAAGTCGTTTCGTCGATATGGGAGAGAGAGAGGGTTGGTGAAGAGATGAGGGTGCGAAGGGTCTTGGTGCCGAGCGTCAGAGCCGCCATCGTCTGCGCCAGAATCGTCAGTCCAGGTTCGGGAAGAGACGAGAGGGAGCGTACCTCTTCATCCCCACTCGCGCGTTCTATCCCAAGGAGAACTTCGCCGAGCTTATCCCTTGCACCGACTCGCTCGGCCAGCAGGACTTCGAGCCGCTTTCGGCTAACGAGGTGGCTCTTGACGAGGTTCATTTGCTTCTTCTCGTAGTACGCCTTTGTCGCTACTTGCTGCTCCTCGATGCGCGCTTCGATCGAGCGGATGTGGGTCGCCAGACTGGAGAGTGTCGAGAGGAGGGTGAGGATGCCGGAATCGGATTTGGTGATGAGGGGTGGAGGGGCGGAGGAGAGGGGTGCGGCGAATTTGATGACCTGGACTCTATGTTAGTGAAACTCCACGAGGAGGGGGGAGGGACGTACGTCGCCTGAGATGGCGCAGAGGTTGAGAGTACTCAGGTGCTTTGCGAGGACGACGCAGTCGCGTTCGGAGAGGGAGACGCCGGGGAGGCACGAGGGACCTAGAGTCGCTTGAAGGGATTTGGGAGTGTACAAGCGAGAGACTGGGTCCGCATGAAGGTCGGCCAGCTTAGGAATCAGGTTGGCTGCTGCCCGCTGGACAGAGAGGGGTTGATTAGGTTGGGAAGGGAGGAGCAGGGAACGACCTCAGCTCACCTCGACCAGCTCTCGCACCACCCAATCTCCGTGGCGCCGCTTCCATTCCGCTTCCTCTGCGCCTTCTCCCAGCTCCACCTCGCCAAAGACCCCGAGTCGAAGTTGAGAGAACGACCAACGCAAAGGACGCGCGATGAGGGAGAGCCAGGACGAGCTGGCTGGACCGCTCGAAGCTAGGTATGCATCGAGCGGGATGACCTGTGCGGTCAGAGAGAGTTCCGACTGGCAAGACCTGGGTTAGCTCTCCGCCTTGCCGTCGTTCGAATGACGCACAAGGATTGTTCCGAGTGAGCTGGGTCGTCCGACTCCCTCCCATCGCAGTCGTTCCCGCAGGTCATCGTCCACTACGATAACGAGCTTGTCGTCCCCGAGAAGACCTTTGGCGACGAGGTCGGAGAGGGTGAGGCGCCACCAGGTGAGGGCGGAAGAGAAGCCGGTTGGGTTGGCAGTCTTGCGGGGTGCGAGGGACGAGTAGAGGAACTGGAGGCGAGCAGGTGGAGTCGCAGAGTACTCTGGTAGAGATCGCAGGTGGTCCTCGAGTGAAGACATTCTCAGGAGCGAGGTCGACGTCGACGTCGAACGTCGAACGAACGCGTCTCGAGTCGTTGTTTGTTTCCTTCCTCCCACTCGCACCCAACCACAAGATGCAGAGCGAGGCATCGTACCAACCCGCCACCACCCTCTCTCCCTTCTCCTACGTCGTCTGTTCCCGGTGTCGACGAGGATACAAGGACTCCCTCGACCCAGCCGACAGCTTTTACCTCACCGATTGCTCGCATACGCTGTGCCAGACCTGCACGTCCGAAGCGCAGCCTGGACCAGTCGAGGGGATCATCCAGTGCCCGATTCCAGAGTGTCGACACGAGGGACAGTTCATGCGACTCGACCCCGAGGGAGAGATGGATGGGGTGGGTCCTCGCGTCTTTGGAAGGAACGACAGGTGCTGACGAAAGGAGTTGCAGCTGAGGCACTGCTTCCGGCCGTTGCGGAGTCTGTTGGACGAGCTCGGAATGAGGTGAGTCGCGTCGAGGGCTGGGAGGGAAGCGCAGGGTGGCGGAGCTGATGACCTGCTCCACTCTCAGTCTCGAGTACCAGTTCGGAAACGTGGTCGAGCAGCTTTCCTTCTTCAAGTCTAAGGCGGAATCTCAGCGACAAGTCCTCTCGAAGCTCGGAGGAGAGCTGAAGAAGTTGAGGAAGGTGGCGAGGTGAGCAGGGAGGTTCGGGGTGTGGGAACGGGAGCTAACACCACAGCTTGCAGTCGTGTCGAAAGCCTGCAGGAGGAGAACGCTGCGTTGCGAGTGCAGCTAGCAGCAACCGCGCAGGGACGAGCCGCGAGTGCGCATAGTGCGCGATCAGGAGGACGCAGCGGCTTTCAAGTCGACACGATGCAGAACGTGGAGGAGCGAAGCCACAAGCGGCGGGCTACGGACAGTCCTGGAGGGTCAGCACCTTCTCTCTCCACCTTCTACTAATGCCAATCCTCCCTCCTTCAGACCTGCTCCTCGTCCTGCGCCTCAGAACTCGGCCTCTCGCACCAGCTACCCCTCGAACCTGCCTCTCCAGCCAAACCGACTTTCTCTCTCTCCCGCCCACGCCCACGCCCACAGCGAGAAGCAGCACCAAGCGAACCTGCAGCGAGCTGGAGGCTCGCGGACTGGACCCATCTCGAGTACCGCGAAAGACAGGATTGCGTAAGTTGTTCCTCCCGACTCCCTGAAAAGCAACTTAGCGAGGACCTCGAAAAGGAGCTTCGCGTTCGACCCGAGCAAACGGCAACAGAACTCGTCTTCGCGTCCCCCTCCTGCTCCGCCAACTCCCTCTCGCAAGGCTTTCCAACAAGTCCAACCCTCCTCGCGTCCCCACCAGCAGAACCAGCAGAGCCAGTACCAGCAGCAACCCGCCGCGCAATACCTCGCCTCGTCTCTCGACGCCGCTCCGAATCCGAACGAGGAGATGTACCCCCAGCCCTTCTTCCCCGACCCTTCCAGCGCAGCATTCGACTACCAGCCCCAGTCCCCCGCTCCTCCTCTCCATCGCCAGCCCTCCTTCTCCGGCCCCGGAAGCGGCAGCGTCCAGCGCACGCACTTTGAGCCTCCCTCGCGCGGCATCACCCCCATGCCTCTCCCCAACCGCCCTCGCTCCACCTCAACCTCCTACCGCCGTGCGTTCTCTCTCTCTCTAATCCTCACAGCTCTCACTAACCCTGCGCGCAGCTACGACCCAGCAACCCCCACCAACTCCGCAGCGCCAACCGTTCCAGCCGCGATTCGATTCTCGCTCGGGAGCTTCGACGCCGAGGCCGACGGGTCCTGGAGGGTTCACGTATCGCGTGCCGACGCCGGTTGGACGTGGGAGGCAGGAGGGAGGGAGGTTTGGACAGCAGGGAGGGGTAGGAGGAGGGGGTTTTGCTTCGCAGATGCGGTGAGGTGGAGCTGGCGAGGGGGAGGACAGCTTGCGAGGGAGAGCAGGTCGATATGTCGAGACTGTATTTTGCTATTATGATTCCCTGTTTCGTACAAAACTACACGTACAGCATGACAACCCTGCTCCCATACCCTCCCACCACCCTCCTCTGCCCATCCCCCAGCGACCCCGCATCCTCATCCTTCTCCTCCCCTCCAATCATCCTCAACGCCGCCTCAAGCTGCTTCAACCCAATCCCAAACCCGACGCAAATCTCGTCCGTATGATGCGTCCCATCCAGCATCGGAGGCAGCTTCGCAGAGAAAGGGGAAGGAAGGGGTGCCTCGTGCGCTGCCGAGATGGAACTGGCTGTTGGTGCGCGCGCGAGTGCTGTTCGGACGGTTGGAGCGGCTGGGGCGTCTCGTGGGGTCCGGGGTCTGGGAGTGGGGAGGGATTCGGGGTTGGACGAATCGCCCGAGAAGATGGAGGAGGTGTGGCGACCTAGATCGGGGCGGGAGTCGATGGTCGAGGAGAGGGGCTGGAGAGGGTGAGTGGGACGATGGGTGGCTGAATAGCGACGGGCGGCGGAGGCGGAGGTTTCGTGTCGGTTTGGGGTCGGGGAGTAGGAGGGGTGGTCCAGCCAGATGGGGTAGGCGTAGACGCGTCGAAGGAAGCCCTTGATGACGCCAAACTGGATCATGCGGCGCACGTCGATGCGGTTCCCGTCGATGGCGTTTTCCTCCATCCAGCTCGAGATGGAGAGCTTGGGAGAGAGTTTCGAGTAGAGGGAGAGGAGGGTTGCGAAGGGGAGGGGAGGTTCGTCGCCTACCGGGATTGGCGTTAGTGAACGAGAAGTGAGGGAAAGAGCGAGCCAACGCACCTGTTCCGGAGTAAACGTACGCTTCGCACTCGCTGCGAAGATCGGTGACTCCCTCCTCTGCCTCCTCGCCGTGCTGGGCGATGTCGGCAATTCCAGGAAGCACGGCGTACGAGTTGGAGAACTGGAAGAGGTCCACCAGAACGATGGCCGAGTAGAATCTGCGTGAAGAGTGAGCAAGCGTAGGCGAGACGGGGGAAGGGGTCGCACAGAAGGTGCTGGATGCAAAGCCGCCCCAAGTTCAACTCGACCTCCGCAAGCTCGGCGATGCGCTTGACGTTGTTCACTCCGTCGATGAAGCTGCAGACCTAGGAAGAGCGAGGAGAGTCAGCTGTTTGTTGATCGGAGAAGACAACGCAAGGCACCTTGAACAGCGTCACGTCCCAGCTGCCGTTCTTCATGTCATTCACCGAAGTCACGGTAATCGGCACGTCCCAGTTGTTGACCTCGCGGGGGTTGGCGTAGAACGGGAACAGCATGAGGTCGAGATCGGTGTCGTGAAGCGAGATTGAAGTTTCCGAGAACGTGTTGATGTCCATGTAGAGCTGCTCGAGGAGATTCGCCATCTCAAAGGTTGGTGGAGGAGAGGAAAGAAGGGAGACCGATTCCTGTTCAAGGACCGTTCGTCAGCCGAAGCAGGGGAGCCACGGGAAAGTAGGAACGCACCTCCATCGTTCGCAGCGTTCTGGCAGTCTTGCGGACGACAGGCTCGAAACCGGAAAGCTCTGCATCTCGCTCAAAGACCTTTGCAGCACGAGCGAGCTCTTCGTTAGTGAATGTACGAAGACCGCCTGCGAGCGAACTCACAAAGCATAGGTTGAACACGAACGCGTTCCGGTTGTACACGGCTTGGTCCTTGTGGTACTTCTTCTCGTCAAAGATGCTGCTCGCCTCGGTCAGCTCAACTATTTTACACAGCGCATCTGGGGCTCACCGAACTGGGAACCCAAGAATCTTTGCGGACCTCGTAGCTTTCGTGATGAGATGCCCGCAGAGCTCGGGCTTTGGGATGACAAAGTCGATGATGGACGAGAAGTCAAAGAGGACCTGCGTCGTACTCTGCCCCTGCCCCGACGTCGAGCGCACCAAGCCCACTCCAGGTCCTTGAGGAACAGACTCCGGAGCAGGAGCCGCCGCTGCTGGCTGAGTCGACCGAGTAGGGAACGTCGAGAGGGCCGTCGCGACGCTTCCTTCTGGGACTTGGTGCACGACTTTTGGACCCTCAATCGGATCGAAGACGGCGAAGAAGACGGCGAGCAGTCGGGGGAGACTGAGGGAGGGAAGTCAGCGCGCGCAAGGGGTGGGAGGAGAGCAGACGGCGTACTATGACCCCGACTGGTCCCGCAGCTGTTCCCGCATCGACATGGGCATCGTTCAAGCAGAGGGAGCCCTTGGCCCAGCGTGGTGGGGATGCAAGGCGCGCGTGAGCCAGCGCGCGAAGGGCTGAGGGTTGAGTGTATGCAGCAGTCTGCGTCACGATAGAAAAGTTTACAAGTGATTGGTTGGGGCGAGAAGCCGTCCAGCCTGATGTGCGAGATGAGAGATCGCAGTCCTCGAGCAAGGACAAGTCGGATTTAAGCCCAAGAGCAGTTTCTACCACTGAGAAGAGAGTTTCGTCTTCCTGATGTACGAGTCGGACGAGCAGGCATTCTGCTGGGCGAATCGAGAAGCACACGCTCGAGCAGAAGACGACTCCGCACGCTCATGAACGGCCACCCCAAAACAACAATTAGATCCCAAACACCATCGCCCGATAGTACCATGCCGCCACCGCCGCACTCGCCAGCGTCGTAACTCCCAACCTGCATCCACCAAACCCCATCAGTCCCCGCTCCATCGCTCACGAATCGGAAAAAACTCACCTCGCATCCCGCCCGAATCCCGCCACCATGATGATGCACCACCAGAATCCAACGAAGCGATCGAGGATCCAGCC
The DNA here is from genome assembly GCA_025758715.1 of Glaciozyma martinii. NCBI lineage: Eukaryota > Fungi > Basidiomycota > Microbotryomycetes > Kriegeriales > Camptobasidiaceae > Glaciozyma > Glaciozyma martinii. The sequence goes on along the minus strand of JANGFH010000248.1, from coordinate 5,708 downwards.
GACGAGCTGCTTGCGTCGCCAGAGGGGGTCGATCGCGAAAGGTGTACTCCAGGGGAGTCGGAGGGCGCGCGAGCCTTTCGGATGACGAGGGCAGGCGATAATGGCGGTGACCTGCTCGCTCCATCAGCTACTTCGCACGAGGGAAGGGAGGGAAGAAACGCACGGGCTTGTGATCGCTCTGCGTGAACTCCATCAAGCTGCGATACAGCTCCACGCGCGCTCCCTTCCGCTTCGCAACCTTCTCCTTCCCACCTTCCTCCCCCTCCTCAACCCCCTTCTTCTTCTTCTTCACAATCGTACCCGCGCCCTCCTCCCCATCAGCCCAAGTCGCAAACAGGACGCGATCGCACCACCCCGGCACGCGCTTCGTGAACTTCTTGAACTCGTTCACCGTACCAGGCTTGTATTTGTACCTGCGCATTGCGAGAGGTTCAGCTTGGTTGGAGGAAGAGAGCGGGAGGAACGTACGTGGGCTTGAAGGTGATTGGACCTTCGCGGAGGTGGTGGAGCGTCTTGCCGGCGGAGAGTTCTTGGGTGAGTTGGTCTTGGGCGAGGAGGGAGGGGAGGTCGTTGATGAGTTTGTGGGAAATAAGATGGAGGGGAAGAGGTTTGGGCGACTTGGTGGAGATACGGTAGTTGAGATCTGCGAAACGGGGAATCAGCTCCCGAGTGAGGCGGGAGATGGGAGAAGACGTACCACCAAAGAAGAAGAGGTAAGACGTGTCGTAGATTCCGATTCCAGGAGCGTCCGTTCCAGACGTAACGGGAACTCCAGCAAAGACGTTGCTCGTTCGCTTCGGCTGGAAGTACTCGCTCGCCTCGTCGGGGTTGAAGACGAGTCGCTCGACGATCGACTTGTAGTCCTCGTTTCTCCTCTGCAGTCCCGAGTCGTGCGCCGCCAGATGCGCGTTAACGAACGTAAAGACCGAGTCCCCCGTGTTCTCCTGCGAATCGACGCTCTTCTTGTCGTCCTCCTCCTCGCCATCATCGAGCACGATTCGAACCCCCACGGCGCCCTTGTTCCCCATCAAGTTGAAGATCCCGCAGGCAGCAGTGGCGACGCGTACGTCGACGACTTTGGCGGTGACGGTCTTGTCGCGCGTGTAGACGAGCAGGCTGATCCCTCCGAGCACCTTCTTGGCGACGAGGGTGTACGCTTCCTTGCCCCCCTTCTCCGAGCTGGTGGTGGAAGCATGATCCTCGATACTGGCCTTCATCTTGTAGTCGTGGAGGTCCAGAGCCGTTTGCGTGAGACCTGCGAGGGCGAGGTGCTGAGTCGAGCCCAGGTCAGCTGGATCTCCGTGCGGGTTTGGGGATAAAGCGAACGAGAGGGAGAGCCTCCTGCAATCCAATAGCCACAAAGTCGGGGGGACCTTCGCCAGAGTACTCGCTGCCTCCATCCGCGAGCGTGGGGATGAGCCATGAGGAGAGGTCCGGGTTGGCGCCTAATCCGTTGCCGAGGTTGTTGTTGTAGGTAGCTGCTTGGACGCGGTACTGGTCCGTACAAGGGTTAGCTAGCTCCCAATCGGTAGAGGACCCCAACAAGCTGCTCACCTTGTGGGGAGCCATCGAGGACGAGGAAGCGATGGGGAGGGAGAGTGCGCAGAGGAGGAGAAGGAGGAGACTGGTCGTCGCGTAAGGTGTGGAAGACGCTGGCCAAGGAGCAGGAGGAACTTCGAACGCTGTGGTCGAGAGCAAGGAGTGACGACGTCGGCGAAGGGAAAGGCCGCCCTCTCGTTGCGTCCGAGAGAGGGACAGCCCAGAGCAGGCGGAGCAGTGTTAGGCAGTCCCTTGAGCGCGATCCCAACAGCTTGCTAGTCACTCTGGCTACGATTAACTTGGACGAGGTAAGCCAGCAAGCTCACCGCAGAACCCGATAGCTCACCCCCGCGAATCCTTGCTCAGGAGGTCCGGCTCTTCTCAAGCAACGCCGACCGAGAACGCTACGACGAGCTCGCAACTCTGTACGGTGTAATCGTTACCCTCGACTACCTCGAGCGAGCCTACGTGCGCGACTCGATCACCCAGTCGCAGTGCGTAGCTCCCGTCCGCGTTCTCCTCGTCGAGCTTACCCCAGTGGCTTCCCAGGTATGGCCCAGCTTGCGCGAGGCTTCTGGCCCAGTTCAAGACGATCATGAAGCTCGTGGGGGACAGCGTGCCGAGTTTAGAGGCGTTCATGCAGGAGTACAGGGTAAGGTCATCGAGGGACGTGGGAGGAGAGGAGCTGACGCGATGGGTTAGATGGATTGCACGGCTGCGGCGCACAGGCTTGAAGTGGGAGTACCAGCGACGGTGGAGCACAGCTCGGAGGACGGGGCGGAGGCTGCGAAATGGGTGGCAGAGACGACTCAGGTCCGTTTCGGAGTTTGGTGGAGGTGGGGTGGAGCTGATGTGCTGGTCTTTGCAGAACTTTATCACGTTCATGGATGCGCTCAAGCTCAAGCTACGAGCCAAAGATCAGCTACATCCCTTGCTGTCCGACCTCGTCAGCGGGTACACGCGATTCAAGAGCAGTTCAGAGTGGGAGGGTCGACCGAAGATGCTGCATTGGTGCGTTCCGTTTGCTTCGGTCTTCGAATGAGAAGCAAGCTAATCTTCTCCCCTCGTGCAGGTTGATTGCGCTGAACCAGATGCGAGCGAGCGAGGAGATCACGGAGGAGCAGTCGAGACAGGTTCGTCGTTGCTGGCGGGTTCGGTGCAGGACTCTGCGCTAATTCTCCCTCTTTTCCGTCTCACCAGATGCTCTTCGACGTCGAGCACGCCTACTCCGAGTCAGTGCCTCTTCGTGTCGTCGTCGCTTGTGACACCGACTGACCTAAACTCGCTCCCGCTGCAGATTCTTCCGATCTCTTTCTTCGTCCAAGTAGTCCACCCCGTCTTATCTCGGCTGTACTCCCCTGTTCTTATAACCTACTGCAACTCCTCCTTCGCAAGCTTGAACGTCGTCGAGTGAATTTCTCGCCAGAGTTCAGTCTGTGAATTCCACGCCCTTGTGAGCGCCGAGTCAGCACTTTGACCTCTTTCCCTTCGTCCCTCGTTCTCCAAGGCTCCCTCTCCTCCTCCACCTCCCCCGGCCTCGTACTCCAACACCTCCCGTTTGAGGACGAAACCCAGCGCCCCGCCACCTTCTCCCCCCTCCTCCTCCTCGAACCGCCACCTCCCCAGCAGCTTCGGCGAATGGCGTACCAACCCTTCGCTCTACGCGCCGACCCCTCTCGTCCAAAGCAGCAAGAGTCCTTCCGAGCAGACCTCAACGTCCGACTCCTCTGCCCCGACTGCCAGAACGAGAACGTCCAGCTTGTCGAGGAGTTTGGTTCGGGGGACCTGGTCTGCGGAGAGTGTGGTGCGTTCTTCCTTCTCTCGAGGGGGTGGAATAGGGGGAGAGGGAGCTGATGCGGTGTGCAGGGTTGGTGCTGGGAGATCGGATCGTTGATACGAGGTCGGAATGTGGGTCATCCTTCCCTCCTCCCTGGGGGCTTGGGGGATTCGGGGGAAGGGCGTGGGAGGGGGCTCACACGGTGGGGGAACTACTCGGGTGATAATGGGGCAGTGGTGGCGAAGTGGGGGCTTTTGAGAGAGCGGGGGTGGCGCAGTGGTGGCGCGTTGGCCCAGGGGATGACTGTGTAGCAGCACGAGATGGCTAGCTTGGGACTGGGCTTAGCCCTCGTTCAGCTCTTCTCCAAGTATCTGGAACCATGCACTGAACACATTGATTCCATCTCCAGGGCGCTCCTTTGCCGATTCAGAAGGCGACGACCCGAGCCGAGTGGGAGGACCGACCGACCCCCTCCTCGACGCCGCCGAGCAATTCGCCACCGTCATCTCCTTCAAAGACGGCAACACTGGAGCGGCTCGCGCACTGCAGCAAGCGGCGTCGCGGTTGACCAAGGACGCGGGAGGGGGAGGGAGGAACTTGGTCGCGGCGTATCGGGAGATTGGGAACATGTGCGACGTGATCAGCTTGCCCAAGAGCATCGCCGATACGAGCAAGCAGCTCTTCAAGCGCGTCGACGAGGAGAAGCTGCTCAAGGGCAAGCCGCAGGACGCCATCATCGCTGCCTGCATCTTCATCGCTTGTCGACAAGCTCGCGTTCCTCGCACGTTCAAGGAGATCGTAGCTCTCACGAACGTCGAGAAGCGGGTACGTCCCTGTTTTTTTTCCCCTCCCAGTCCCCCGCTGACGATGACGATCCTCGCGCAGGCCATCGCCCAATGCTTCAAAGTCCTCGAACGAGCCTTCGAGACGTCGATCCCCGGCGCCGGTCCTTCCTCCTCCTCCTCCGCCGACTCTCTCATCACACGCTACTGCAACCACCTCGGTCTCCCCGTCCCCGTCCAACGCGCCGCCGTCTTTGTCGTCACGCGCGCAGGAGAGGAAGGCATCCTCGCTGGAAGGAGTCCGATCACGATCGCTGCGGCGTGCATCCTCTTTGCGACGGCCTTGTGGGGGCAACCGAAGAGTGCGAAGGAGATTGCGGCGGTGGCGGGAGTGCAGGATTCGACGATTCGGCAGTCGTACAAGTACATCCCTTCCTTTCTTCCTCCCTCCCTCCCTCCCTCCTTCTCGTTCTTCCCGTGGTGGTGAACCGAGGTACTAACGCCCGCTTTCGCGCAGGTTGCTCTTCGTCGAGAAGGACAAGCTCGTCGATCCGAAATGGTTCGACCCCGGTCGACCGCTCGCGACGAGGGCCGATTGGGCCAACTTGCCCAAGAGCTGAGGCGTTTTGGGCAGCTTTTTACCCCCCCCATCCTTCCCCCTTTTTTTTCCTACACCTCGCCGAATCGTCCCTTCCCTTCGTCGACATCGACTCGTTCATTCAAGTCTCGGTATCGAGCGGGGAGGGGGAGGAGGCACTTTTTAGCGACGTAGATGTCGTGTAATGACACCCAAGCCGGGTTGTAGCGAAGCTTTTGAGACTGGGAGAGAGAGAGCGCGCAACAACCAACCGAAAGAGTCTTGGGCGCGACGCTCGAAAAGTTGTGAGCTGGCGGCGAGGCGAAGAATGGAAGATGTTCAGCGATTCATTTTGATTCAAGTCTCGACAACAAACGACGACACACAAGGAGGCATAGAGAAGGTAGGGGGACTATAGGACAAGGGTAGGTAGTAAAGAAGAATGTCCAACGTAGCCAGTCCTCCTTCCTCCGCACGCCTCAGCGGAACTCGAACGCCTCCGTCCCTCCACGATGCTGAGGAACGTAGTTGAGCGAAAGTTCCTGGAACGGCTCCGAGTTGCGAAAGAAGTAATACCTGCCACCTCCCCATCAGTCCAGCTCAGCGGCGAAAGGAGAAAGAAGGAAACTCACCCCGTCATGGTCGCACGACTCCGCGACTTCATCCCAAAGCTCTCCTTCTCCCTCTCCTTATCCCCACTTCCCCTCCTCTCGCACCTCCCATTCCTCCTCCCCCCATCCTCCTCATCACACACCAACGCATCCAGACTCCTCGCCCCTCCTCGCCCCTCCATCCTCCTCCCATTCCCACGACCCCACGACGTCGAAGCCACCAACGGCGGGGAGGAAGGCGCGGGGAAATCGGAGGGATGTTGGCCGAGGGGAATGGGGATGACGATGGGGGAGGAGGGTTCGAGGTCTTTTGGAGTCCCGGGTTCGGGAGTGGTGGGAGGGGAACCGCGGAGGACTGAGGCGTAGGAGAGGCTGGCGCTGCTGGCGCGGCGGGGGCGGGAGGGAGGGGAAGAGGTCCAGTG